>JADDOH010010150.1:0-40990 GCA_016648135.1 Agrypnia vestita
TAGAATTTGAAATTCATAATGTGACCATTGGCAACTTACGATACCCTATATCAAGTTTCGATTTTCATAATACGGACTACACCAAGGTATCTGCATATCTCCATGAACAAAGCTGGTCATTTCTTAAAGATTACACATCTATCGACTCAAAGGTTGATAGATTTAACTCAATAATTACCAAAGCAATTACATCCTATGTTCCTAAATCTACAAACAATAATGCTAATAATTATCCTAAATGGTATACAAGGGAATTGATTACATTAGTTTGTAAGAAAAAGCTTGCACATAAATGTTTTAAAGAGTCCAAATCTATAAACAGCTATGCACTTTTTCATGATCTTAGAAAAAATTGCAAAACTTTATCTAAGAAATGTTACTATGAGTACATCGCCAAAACTGAAAGCAATATAAAATCTAATATTAAGAGTTTTTGGAAATATGTTAATTCTAAAAAACAAAATAGTTCTAATCTACCAAACACTATGCACTTTCGCAATGAATCCAGCGACAACATCAACGGCATTGTTAATTTATTTGCAAAATCATTCATGAATGTATATTCAGCTACTGATAATAGCATTCCTGACTCTGAACTCATTGATAGTCTTAACATTTCATCAGTTCGCATCAACCTTGATCAAGTCGTAAAGAAAATTAAATTGTTAGATGTATACAAATCTCCCGGCCCTGACAACATTCCACCTATACTATTAAAACTATGTGTATCCTCAATATCCTATCCACTAGTAGAATTATTTAATCAATCTCTGGAATTGGGCACTTTCCCCGAAGCCTGGAAATTAAGTTATCTTATTCCAGTATTTAAAAAGGGTAATAAGAGTGATGTCTCCAATTATCGTCCTATATGTATTTTATCCACCATACCTAAACTGTTTGAAAGTGTTGTTCTAGAAAATATTTCGAACGATATAAATAAAATAATTGTTCCTAATCAACATGGTTTTACACCTGGCAAATCTACTTTAACGAATCTTTTATTATATCAAAGTTACATTACTAATGCTTTATCGCAGAAACTACAAGTTGACTCTATATACACTGATTTCAGTAAAGCGTTTGATAAGGTGGATCACAACATATTGTTATTCAAACTTAATAAAATAGGTATAAGGGGAAAAATTTTAAATTGGATAAAATCACATATTTTTAATAGAGAACTATTTGTAAAAATAAATTCTTTCTCTTCCTTTAAGTTTAGAGCAACCAGAGGTGTCCCACAAGGTTCTCATCTAGGACCCATCTTGTTTTTATTATTTATTAATGACATTATTACTGTTTTTCATGATGTGAACATTTTAATTTTTGCTGATGACATGAAAGTGTTTAAAGTGATACGAAATATTCAAGATTGCCAAAAGATCCAACTTAATTTGGCCAATCTGAATTACTGGTGTAGTACTAATAAACTCCTTCTAAATATTGACAAATGCCAAATTATAGGCTTTCATACAATTAAAAACCCTATCATTTTTAACTACTCGATTAATGCCACTCCCTTGAAAACCGTTACTGAAATTAATGATCTTGGCATTTTATTTGACGAGGAATTATCATTCGTAAACCATATCAATAATATAGCAAACAAGGCTATGAAAACACTTGGCTTTGTTCTGCGCTCTTGTAATTCCTTCACAAATATTCAAACGGTCAAACTCCTTTATTGTTCTCTTGTTAGAAGTCAAATCGAATACAACTCATCTATCTGGTGTCCCTATTACAATGCTCATGTTCATACAATAGAAAGAATTCAACATAAATTTTTACGCTACATAAATTTCCGTCTCCATATCCCAATAGAAAATCTTAACTATACAAACTTATTATATTTTACCGGTTTATTGCCACTATCGGACAGGAGAGTTTTATCCGATCTGATTTTATTATATAAAATTGTAAACTCGCATTACCACAGCCCTGAAATTTTGTCCTTAATAATGTTCCATGTACCCAGTCGAACTACTCGAGTGCCGACGCCTTTTTACTGTGACAATACTAGAACAAATGCTCACTACAACTCGCTAGTACCTAGAATACACAGGTTAGGTAACAATTATACAAACATAGCGGACGTGTTTGGTTCTGGCCTGTCACAGTATAGGGGCGCGATACTGAGAGCGCTTCATTCCGCCATAATGTAAATTATATACACTTTCTTTTTTTTGTTTTTCTCTCTGTTTATATTATTTTTGCAAATAACTGTTATATACCTACATATGTAAAAGCCTATTAAGACGTAAATGAATGAATGAATGAATAAATAAATGAATAAATGTATCTTCTTTGAATGATGCCATGTTCTTTTTTCTTACCTTTTTGGTGAAATTAATAATGATTTTGTAAAAATAATTATTTGGTAACCCTGGAACATACTTTTTCTGTGCGAAAGCATACATGTTCAAGACTTTCGAACAGTGGACGCGCATAAAACTTTTCTGTATTGTTAGTTTAATTTACAACGCTCTTGTATTAAACAAAATTTCGATTATCTTTTTTTACTATCCACCACGGATAATCGGGAGTCTGATGCACTCTGTTTTAATTCAGCAAATCCTGACTGTCTTGAGTCGAAAATCTCATTCGTGGACCCGGACCGTAAGGCCATAAATAAATCAGTTTTAAATGTAAGATTTTTCCCTGTCTGGGTAGAACTTTTATAAGCGGGACTTGATGACGTCACTTTATGTACAAGACATGGAAACCAGGAAAGGTTTGGTATGATGGCAGGGGGTGACAGAAATATGATAGGTGTTGTTTAAACTTTAAGGAGTTTAAATTTAATTTCATGAATGTATTGCAAACACGAAATTCCCAGATTTCTACACGGATATATGGTATATGTTTTGTGGTTGTTACACATTTCACGTTGTTTTTTTAAAATCCTATTTTTTATTATTAAACATTTATGTTTTGATGCGAAAACGTTTTACAATTGATTCGAGGTATGCGGCGCGTATTGAAAAATTTAACTGTCTTTAAAGGCACTGCACGATTTGGCGCGCTCAAGCAACTTTGGGACGCCTTGTGAATAATTGTGAAGTTCCATAAAAACTATAGAATACATGACCCTCTGAGCGTAGGATGTATAATGAAATTAAAATATGAGATAGAAGACAAAGTTTGGAATGTTTAAAAGTAAAATTGGGTTTGTTCACAATGCGCGTGCACATTCCGTCCAGATATATTCCAACTCGAGGTATACAACACAAATTAAAATTTACATAAATTATAGTTCTCCATCAATGGATGAAAAATTTTAAATAACCACTAAATACATTACCCACTTATAGAATCATAAAAAAAATATAAGATTTAACAAAAAGCACAAAATTCAATCAATATTATAACACATTATGAATTTGGTCACAATTACTTTATGAAAAATTAGCAATAGAAACAAATAATCTAGTAATAGAACATAAGCAACATAACAGCTCCCGGAGCATAAGCAATTTCCATAACATTAATTTCAACAACTTGATGTCATCACCTTTTGACTAAGAACCAGCGACCGTCAGATTTACGTTATAGTATTGAACCTGAAATATTTTCTGTACACTGTAGTAGTTACGAAGGTTTGGATATTATGATACTTGAGTTCGGGGGATTTCGGCAGATAACAGATAATACAGGTACAAAAAAATGTGTAGGTAAGTGAAACGTTCAAATGATAAACCTGATTTTAAAATATTTTTAACGGGTCAGTACTGTACAATCATGTTCATGATTGCCAGGCGATTTTCGCGGGTTATTTTTTCCATCAGACGCATTGAAGCTCTAAAAATAATCATGTCATGTTATTGTAACAAATCTGCATTTTATTTGGGCCAATATTTAACAGTACCCAATGTAACGTAACTCTTACTTACATTATTTTTTTACCTGTTTTATCCGCTAAAATCCCCTGAAATCAATTGTCATTATTTTAGTGGTCAATAAAACGTATATTTTATACGAATCATATATTTTACAGAGAAGCAAAACTCAAATGATAAAGCTGAATGAAACTTCAGCGAAACGTCGAGATTTGGTTCTCTGTAAAACATACTGTTCGTCATGAAATATCCATTTTATTAAACACCTAAATATGTCCAACGACCGTAGTAAAAACCTTAACTCTTTTATAATTGTCATGATATCCAAACCTACTTATCTACTATAGTATAAATCTGAAGAAAATATTTAAGATTAGATACTACAACGTAAGCATGGCGGACACTGGCACCTATTCTACTATAATAATTGTTATTGGTTAAAAACTATTATCAAAGGATTTGTTAAAAAATTTGGCGTGGCCGAAGCAAGTTGTGTCGTTTATATCCACCCCATACATCGAACGGGTCTTATTTGCGTCAACATTTTTTGTATTATACGCAAGAGAAAAAATATTGTTACGTACAGCTAGGACCGTTTCATATATAATCAGTTAGAACCACAATGATTTACCGTAAGAAACTCACGCTACGAGGAGGCTAGTCACAGGGTTAGAATAAAATGATTGTACGCGAGACCGTCTAGTCGAAAACCATTAATCAACTACTCTTAATTAACTATAGTAAAAACCAAATTTGATTAACTCTTACCTTTGTTATTTTTACAATAAACAATAATGATTTGGTTAGAGGCAGTTCTGTACGAAACTAGGATAGAAAATAATAAATATGTCTACTTATCCTAATGATGTAAGGTGTGAAATAAAATATCATTGCTGTGCAAACGTCTTTTATTATTTACAACCCTAATGCCATCTGCACCCTTTTTTGCTTATAAAGAAGAAAAAGCAACCCATAAAAACAAAGTTTTCATTATAAATCCTTTATTTGGGAGGTATCCATTTTGAGTAAAGAATGAAAATATTAGGAACGAATGTAAAGCTGACCTTATCATAATTAAAGGAATTAAAAAAGGGTCGCTTGGGTGGTTTGGGCATGTTGAGCAAATGAATTAGGAAAGAATGGTAAGAAAGATATCGTTTAAGTGTTTTCGGAAGATGTGGCATGACCAGATTAACCAGATACTGGAAGACGGTACCGTCAGAAGCCTCAACAACCGTCGAGCTTGGATGCGAAGATGTATGAATGTGGATGAGGCGAGAGTTGTATGTCAGGACAGGAGAGAATGGTGCTCTATGCTCTCTGCTTACCCCCATGGTGAGACGGCGTGATGGTCAGCAAGTAAGTACATGGGAGGTCTCTATTTCCATTTTATTGTATTGGTAGTCATATTACAGAATAACAACCTGCTTGTGTTTTGTAGCATTTTTAAATAAAGAGATAAATTCTTAAATGTCCAGAAAGTAGATACTTGCCTAAATATTTGAGATTAATTTGCTTTAAATTTAATTTAACATAGGTACTATAATATAGGTTATACATTAAAAAATAAAATAAAAATAAATATTTTAATAAACGAATAGCATATTAAAAGTGGAGGGGTACGAAGTTAATTCAGAAGGTTTTAAAAAAAAATTATGTATACTTATTACCAATGTGTTAAATTTTCATTAAATTTTAAACAACAACACATTACGCGCAGTGTACAGTGAAGCGGTCTTATCACTTTATATCTAAAAGATAGAAAGTGATAAGACCCCTTATTAGATATCGTCCACGGACACTATTGAATTGTATCGATATTCCACATACCCATGAAATGCCATGATAAAAAATCGACCTGTGTTTCAATTGTTATTTTGTTGAATATGCAACATCAATCGTTCATTTACCCATTAAAAGAAGAGTCGTTATTTAATGTATTTAATAAATTAAATAATTTAAATTAAATAATACATTTAATGACCTAAAACTACATTTATTTATATTTCGTAAATTAAATATTCATAAAAATATTGATACCATGTTTTTCATGTATTTGCTTTCACAGGAGGAATTTAAAATATTTTAGAAGACAAAATCCAACCTTTATTAGATCCATTTTAATTTGACAGTTAAATTTTAATTTGACAAATTAAATACATTACTTATCCTGAAAAGGGCACCTAGCTCCCGAAACATGCTGATTTAATAAAATTATATGTGGTATAAACATAGAAGGTATTTAATTAATATTCAAGAACACATTCTTATTGTGAAGTTGCATTTTTTTTCAGAACAAAGTTCTGTGAAATTTAAAACCAAATCTATTAATCAATTAGAAAGGAACACTGAAAAATCAAATCAACGAAAAAATTGATTTTTCTGTATGTCTTTCTAATTTATTTATTTATTTGGTTTTAAATTTCATAGAACTTTGTTCTGCAAAAATTGCAACTTCACAATAAGAATGTGTTCTTGAATATAATATATGTGTGTTGTATTAAATGTGTCTAAAAATAAAAGATGAATTTAAGGTTAATTCCGGCATCCTCTAGCGGCAGTTTCACAAAGTGATTTGTGCCTACCGTACCAGAAAAAGTGGATTGCTCTAAAAATGTATAATATGTGTTAATCAACCAATAAATGAGACTTACAGAAACGGTCGATATATTCACCGAAATATAGGAGGCCTGGTTAGGAAGGAGATCCGTGGTTCGAATTCCGGTAGCAGCCAAATATTTTTTCGTTAATTTGATTTTTCTGCATGTCTTTCTAATCGATAATAAATTTGGTTTTAAAGTTTTTTAGCTTTTATTTATGCATACCATTTTTTAAAAAATATTATATAGTTTCTTAGTTCCCTACTACTCGACTTTGTTCCTATTCGCTCTATTTATAAAATATGTGCCGTAATAAATTATAAGTTGTGCCAATATAGAAGAATTAAACCGGAATCTTTTCAACAATTGGATGGGATCTTTATAATATGACAACATGGAGGAAGGATAAATATTTAATAGATAATTAAAACTTATTATGTTTAAACCGCCATTAATTAATCTTATTTTAATTATAAAATTAAAAAATGTGTACTCTTATGGAATTCTAGGTTTTATGTAACTTTTCAGCATTATCATTGAGGCTGTCTGAAGCATTAATTTCCAAATCAGGACTAGGTAGGTAGATCACTCTCTTTTTCCAAATATTATAAATCTTTTTTGGAATATATAAAACAAACAAATATAGGTTGGTAATACCAAACACGCTTTTTTTTTTCTAGGAAAAAGCAGTAATTGATTAACATAATTTTTAATTAAGATAAATTATAAAAGTCTCACAGAGAGGTTATCAAATTTTTTATAGGATTATAAAATTTGTTGTATCTATATATATTTTTTATTTTTTAACAAACAGACCATCAACACGTCATTATTGACCCTTATGGATGGTCTTAGACTGACATTTGAGTAAAGTAAAAAAAAAATTAAAAACATTTTGAATTTGATATAAATACATAATACACTTTTTATGATAAATCAATAATGCCTAAATGATTAATTAATTGTAAATAATCCTCATAACAAAATAAAGATTGTCGCGAAGCATATAGGTTACAATAAATACATTAAGGAATGAGTTCTGGATTAACTAGTTTTTTCACAATACACAATACACTTTTTATGATATGTATTTGTCATATATTAGAAAAAGGTGTATGTACATATTGTAACGAGCTGTCCATTGACGTTTGACGGTCGAAAACAAGCGAAGGCGCAGAATGACGGGCGAGTGTGCCCAGTCGTGAAATAACGAAGTAACAGATATTTCGAAAGCGAAGATTTTAGAAAAGTTTTTACCGGAGTAGCGAAACAAAAGTGAAGAAATTCTTTTGGTTTAAAAAGAGTATTGAGTTTCCAGTGAATGTAAAAGTTCGGATAAAATGTTGAAGTTTATTTTAGGAGTGATAAATTACAAAATACGTTTTTAACTTCATTCCGACCGAGCCACGACACGTAACAAGTTGTTCCAAATCAATTTTCTTCATATATTTAAATGGACTATGATAGAGACATCAATGGTCCTTCACTCATTATGATATAGTAGTTAGTATTCATAGTTTTTTTGTATCTGGTAACAATACCTCTATATTTTTAAATAAATTTACGGTGATCACTTACGCCAGTTCATAAAGGTCGGAAGCCCTGGGCTACGCTATAACAACTTCCATTCACGTTTCCCATATAAATATTTTCGTCTCTGTGAGACTTCTGTTATTTATATTACATCATAAATATAAAAAAAAAAATAATTTAAAAAGCATTAATTGTGCAGAATAGAGAGAGAATCATTTTCTCCTCATATACAGAATGAAATAGAGTTGGTCCACAGTATAATACAACTGACTGATTAAATAATGAGTCAAAAAGGTAAAATTATTATCCTAATAATTACATTATTTATGAAGATGACAGACTTCAAAATACTATCTTCTCTCAATATGTGCCTCGCGAGATTCATGTCTCTAACATGATCTCCATAATACAAACATGGACCTTCAGCATCATTCATCTCCCTATACAACCACTATTCATATACCTCAATTATTAAACTGGTGACCCTGAACATAGGTAATTATTTATGTGAGTATTGTTATCATCTGTTAGATATTCATTAATATATTATGAAAAGTGGCGATAGTATAAGTCTGCAGAAGGAAAACAAAAATACTCTACGAAATCGCTAACTTCACAAAGAACTCAAAATCTTCGAGAGCCTACGAAAGATTATAAATAAAGGAATTTAAACTAAAAAGTTTATATGAAAAAAATTAAGTGACTAATGTTTATATACCACAATATTGTCACGTGTCGTGGATGTGTGAGGCGAATGAAAACACTTAAAATTATTTTGCGATATATTATTTAATGAGTAATTAATTGTCCATTGTACAAAGTCACTGAAAATTAATTTAAATTGACGCTATTCTTTAATCTGTACTATTTTATAATATATCACTTCGTCTGTGAACATTTTGTTATCGCTGGGTAACAACTTATTTATTAATCGTAGAATATTTAATTCTGGCACTTAGAAGTCGCTCTGGTTTACTTCGCCACTTAGTACTCCGATCGATTATTTTCCTTTATTAATCGCTTTGATTATCTCACGACCAGCCACCCTGGCCGTCGCCTCGCAGCTCGCGGCCGACTTCGCACCAAACGAACTTTCAAAACACGAACGCTGCGCCGCGACCAAGATCCGCGCAGTTAATATCCAAAAGCTGGTATTTTCGAATTTTCTAAATTATTCTAGAAATTATGAAAAGGTCGCTTCTCGGTTGTTCCAGGCATTTCCCGAAGATTGTGGATTGCTATAGGTCATTCTCGATACTCAGATAGTGTTGTTACATATTACAAGCTAATCTTTTTTTGCCATTTTGTTACAATATTTGTTTAATGTAAAATAAATTGCAAAAGAAACAGAAAAATAAATGAAAAGAGTAATAAGACTAGCACTAAGGTTATTTTTTGTCATTAAAGATTTTTGGCGGCGGAACAAATGTCAAGGCTTCCACTATTTATTTAATTTGCTTTGATGTAAGGTTTGCATCCAATTACGTAATATTACGAAATTAATTATATGTTCGCAATCCAGGATTGATTAGATTTGTTATTTTTTTCATTTTTGCTATATATAAAGGTGACTCGTAGTGTAATGTAATGACATCATTGATGTCATTATCAACATTTGCATTCTTTCAACATAACTGACATATTATCTGTAAGATAACTGACATATTATCTGTAAGATAACCATACAATATTCAAATATATAGTCGAATTGGACTTTAATAATTGATTTGTATCTGTTTGTATATTTTTTATTTTATTATGACTTCCAAAGCTTATGCTATTGCTTTTCACTCTACACTATTACTTTTTTGTTTTTGAATTTCTATTATATTATATTTTTCTTATGCTTCTGCTTGTTATATACTTGATTCTTACTTTATATTATATTTATCTTTATATATTTGTATCTGTATTTTGAGGACTCCCGGAAAGACAGTTGTCGGCGCTAAAGCCCTTATTGTGCTGACCCGGAAGCCCTCCGCTACCCCCGGCTGGAGATATCGGATGCGGAGTGACCTTCCTTCTCCGGTCACCTCCGCGCTTCTTCATCCTGCATCTCCCGGAGGGCGCTCGGTACACCAGCTACGATTGTAGCCAGGGTCCAGCAGCGTCCCTCCCACCTCCGGGGTTCGCTCGGTATACTAACCACTACTGTGACCAAGGTCCAGGCAGCTCACTCCCTCCAACTCTGGCTTCTTTGGCGTTCTGGCGCGCCTTTTATATAGAATTTTGCGTTTGCATCCCTTTCCAACCACTGTAATTTTTCGCTAAGGGATGTCTTTCTCTAACACATTGCAATTTGCTGCATAGCGGTATTCAAAAATATTTGAAATAATTAATTATTTAAAAGTAACTTTCAGATTTGTTACACAATGAACTAATAATTCTTAAAAAAATTGATATTTTTATCTTCAATAAATCAGTGAAAACTTATTAATACATGCATTTATAAAATTTACGCAAATTATTAATCGGTAGTTGAACCTTATCTTCGCTGATATAACATTTTTATTTTATTTTAATAAAATAAAAATGTTATATCAGCGAAGATAAGGTTCAACGACCGATTATTCATAAGGACAGGATTCAGTGATGTGAGAATATTTTATTGAATTGCGATTGAATTTATTTAAATTATTTGTGCTTATTTATCATTTAATTTATCAGAAGACATGACTCCAGACAAAAGGATCCCCCATTACTACTAGCAATTAATATTATTTTGGAAAACGTGATTAGGAAACCGAAAACTGTGCAGACATATATCGTTGCTTACAGAGGATATATGTTCGATAGAAAAAAATATTTGACTGTCAAAATACGAACGGATAGCCTCACAACATATACCTTCCATGGACCCATGAACGTTCTGCTAGTAAAAGCTCTCATATGCCCTGCACTTTCGCTATACAGATTGGCATTGTTCTGATTCTAAAGCGGTTTACGCTATGCTGCAGATGAAGCAAATGAGGAGGGACTATGTATAGTTTTCTGGAATATTCTGCCGTGTATACGTGACTTTTCTGGCAGACTGGGTTGTGTTGATTTGTAGCCGATCAGGGCTGATGTGATGGGTGTGTGTTGATTTGTAGGTGAAGTATTGCCTTGCAATACCGTACCGAAGTCAGGATGTATCCAAGTTTAGTTAGGTTAAGTACTGGATCGCAGTACCATCTCGAAAGCAGGGTGTTTATATCTAAATGTAATGTATGGTGATAGCGAGTCGAAGACAGGTGTTGTCAAGAATTTTTGTAGCGTTGTGTCACTGTTCGATCTCCTGCCGGATAATTATCTGTGCGGAGTTGTCGATTCAATAGATTCTGCAGCGCCGAATACCACGAGGTTTTTAATTTAAGACCATCATCCCTATTAATATTAATATTCAGGTTGCTTATATACCTCGAGTACCTCCTTGACCAGGCGCGCGTATTACTCTTGGGCTTTCCTAAGATTTTCGGCTCAAATTAAAAATTGCGGCCCGTATCTAGAAAATGCTCAGCCAATTCCGATTTTCCTGTTTTCCTGGTTAGCCAAGTTTGCATGCTCTTTTATGCTCATCAACCCTCTTTGAAATCGTGCGCGCTGTTTGTCCCACATACACTTAGTCGCAATATTGACAGTCGAGCCTATAAATACTGTCGGTCTCAAGGGATACCGATCCTTCGCTAGTCTTAAGAAGTCATTAACCATGTTGTTTGTGCCGAACACTGTCTTAATCTTCCGTTTTTTGAGTACTTTGGCAATCCCTTTTTGATCTCAGCTTCTGTGTTTTTCTCGGAGCAGTCAGATTTAGCTCTTATGAAGTTGAATCATTGAATCTCTTAATGCCAAAGTTGAATCAGACGACTAAAATTTAAAAAAATGGAATCCGTACATTTTTCATATTAAAATTGATAAATAGCGAAGCTACTTAGGTACTTTTAATGTTTAAAAATAATGGAAAATTATTCATTTTGATCAAAATAATGACCAAATTATGTCGAATACGATCATAGCTAGTCGGATAATTGGTGAAAAATCAATTATAAGATTCCACCACAACAAACAAACAAATCAGCAGACAAAGAGAGTTAATTAAAGGCATGTAAAAAAATAAGAGTGCTTTTATTTTCATATGTATGATTAATGAGTTCCACAAACTTAACTTCAAAAGAAAAATAACAGAAATAATCCTACTATCAAATCTATTGTCCTCAATTTGCTACTTATGTCTATTCCAGCCCTGTCAAGTAACTTTAATTAGTCTTATTAGGAAATATTGTATGGAAAGATAGTATAAAAGTGATTTCACGCTGGTTTAAACGTTATTAGTGTACCCAGTGCTGAATTCATAACAAAGTCTGTGAATATTATTTAATATTGTATTAACGAGTCCGTGTTAGCGTTTGTTAATTGAAATGAAAGTGTTAGATTGACGGTGTTTTGGAAATGTAAGTATGTGACAATTTAATTTGTAACTGTAATTTTATTTCAATAGAGATACATGCTCGGAATACGTATCACACTATAGGAATATTCCTATTATTATATAGGAAATAGGACTAACTTGGTGGTTTCCTGGTGCTCGAACCCCCGACTACTACTACATCACCAGGCAAACTTCGTCAACACTAGACTGACAAGGGATTATTTATGGTTGGACTAATATGCGTGTAAATTTCAAAACGAAGAGGGCAATTCACTTTGGCAAATTTTATCCTTTGCGCGGCCTTTGTGCGGCTTCGGGCGCGCAGCTTACACCCTTCGGTTTTTTAAAGTTGAAATTTAAATTCCAACCCCCACACTAGATCTTTCACGACTCGGTCATTTATCATCCAATTTCAATTTCGAAAAATACCACAGATAGCTCTCTTCTTCTTCTATCGAATCTTATAGTACAATCTCCCGAACGGAGAGATCGTTTCCACTTTTGCCAAAATTAAGGCAAGGAAAATGAACCTTATTAAATTGTTTATTTTAGTTTCGCCGCCGTACGTGTGCGTGGAAATGTCTCGGAAGTGAAAAACAACGCATTTCTTGTCATCCAATTGAACTGAAATTTTGCAAGTCAACTCGACGTCGATGACAATGCACGGTCATTGCGGTTATTTTCATTTTCGCGAAAAAAACTCATCAACCGAGAGCTCGATTTCAATAATTTCACGTTCCCCAGATTGGATTCATTCATCGTGGGACGTCTCTTCACCTCAGAATTCAGTCGAATTTCAGCTTTTTTCATTTTAATCCAAAAACCCACCGTGCAACGCTAATAACTTGGCAAGTTTTGATCCGATCCTGAAAATGAAAAGTTTTCCCGAAACCCTCTTTATTTTTATTTTATTTTTCGGGACCTCCCTCCTACAGCCCCTCCTGCTGGGCCCTTCTCAAAAACGAAGTTTTATTTTCATTTTTAGACACTTTTTATTTGCAATTAAACATAGTGTTAGAAAAACTCTAAAGAAGAAACTTCGTTTTAAAAAATCGAAAACATGAATGGTGCAAAATCCGGCCGTCTTTCTTTTGTATGTTGGAATTTTGCATTTGTCCCATTCTCGCGGCGTGACAAAAATAAAACCCCTTTTTGAGCTTTTTTTACCGAGCTCGATGTTTCTACTACTGTTTGCATAGTTTGAATGAAATTCAAAAATCGAGTATAGCGTTTGAATAATAGTTAGATGCCATGTTTTGCCAATCTTTCGATTTTTTTTACCACTTCCATTTTTTTTTGATATCCATCCAAAATTTTAAATTTGTTTTTTGAAAAATTCGTTTAAAAAATCGTAACTAGGTGCAATAACTTTCTACACATAACACGTAATATTGTGCGTCAGGTCTATAGCAAATTTTTGTTCCGACTTGCGTGTCCACGGAAGTCGTATGTTTTGGAGTTTTTTTATCGTTTTTTATATTTTTGTTAACTTGTTGGCCAATTTTACACTTAAATATAGCAATCGATAGAGCACAAGTACCGCTATCGAATGTGCTGGAAATAAACGTTCCGAAAAACTTCAGAATTAATTTTTGCTTTCTTTCTGTTTTCACAGTTTCAGCTGCTGCTCCGCGAGGGGTTGTTCTATTATCTATATAAAAATCACAACTTTTTCTTTTTCTTTTTTAATCTTTTGGCATTTATACTTTTGTTATTTTTTTTCGCAAAGTTACAAGCAAAAACAGAATTATTTTACGCCAAATCTGTAATTATTTTCAAACAATATTCATTTTTTCTCCAAGATGCTAAGTACGGCGCTCGAAAGGCTAGGTTCCTGAATAATCACACTTGGGTGACGTCATTATGATAAAACTGTATAAGTGAAAATTAGTCGTTCCTGGAAGCATCCATCCTATACAGAGACAAGCGCGGATCCAGGGGGGGAGTCATGGGGGTCATGACCCCCCCCCTGGACTGGGTCCAGGACCTAGGTGGACCACTAATTAAAATACTTATACTCACATTCAGTCACTTACTAACTTTTTTATTTTTCAGTTACTACTGTATCTTTAAGCAGAATACTGCAATCGAACTCGATTGATTTAAAAAAGCTCTGGACGTTATTAATGATACTATAAGTGTTCTACAAAATAAAAGAGAAAATGCGGACGTAATTTACCGGCAGCTTTTTGAAGAGGCTAAAGAAGTAGCTGAGCAGCTAAATGTAGAAATTAAATGTCCCAGAATAGTGTCAAGACAAATACATAGAGCCAATAACCAACCTGCTCAATCTGCTCAAGAGTATTTGTTTTGAAAAATTGACATTTTTATGGTGATATTTCATTTATCTATCCTAGCTATCCTCAATTTTGGCTCCTGAACTAAATACAAAAAAATATTTACTTTTATTCTATTTAGGTGTAAATCATACATGACGTTTCGATTTGCATCCAACAACACGTTACCAGCAACTTCGAATTTGTTAGGTTTTAACCTGCAAATACCCTCAAGTTTGAACTTGTTTTAAGGACTTTCTTGACTTGACTCGCGAGTGTTTTCTTCGTAGCCAAAATAATTTTTATGTCATAAAAGTACCATGGCGATTGTAACAGTAGTAAAAGCGGATTTTGTGATTTTTAAATAAGAAGTTCGAGGCGTAGTCAGACTACTTACGCTATGTTCGGACCACACAAAGAACTTGACAATCAGCAGCTACCAACTATAAGGGACGACATTTAATTTATTTTATTTGTCAAGAACGACCTGAAATTCACGTATAATTGAAAAGATCCATCCAAATCAGATATATATGTGATTGTTTCCGAAGAGATCAACAATATTTGGACCAAAACTTCGATTCCAGTTGTAACTAAGGAACGAGTTATTTAATCCAATGAAATCCAATATCCAATCTCAATTTGAAAAGATACCCCAAAAATAAACGAAGTGATAGTTTTGACAATAAACTGAAATGTTTTTTAGTCATCTGAGAAACTTTTTGACGTTTCCACTTGTAAATGCACTTCATTTGAATCTTGTTCCTGTCTAAAACCTAAGAAAGTTTACATCAATGAGAGAAGTTTTTGTTGGATCAAATAAATGATAGGAAAATAGATATAAACGGTTTTGATAAGAAAGATATTGCTAGATTAATTAAACGACAGCAGAGATAAATTTTAGAGTCAATAAGGTTAACAAAAAAGTCGTGTTTTACTCAAGAAACCGATTCTGTCTCAGCAAATTGTGATGAAGATTCAGCGCGTGAATCTTCCCCAGAAACGAATCCGATAACAGAGGCATCCCCGAAAAACTCGCTCTCGACAGAGACACTGTAACTCTATAAAAACGTAAAATTTACAATACTTCAAAGCTCGGTAGAGCCCTCAAGATGACAAAAAATTATATTTTTTGTTACCTTTTTCGCAATTTGTGTAAAATTACGCAAATTTTGATACCTCTTGTGATTGTGTAGCTGAAAAAATTTTTTTTCTCATACATGGACGGGACACCCTCTTCTGGATTCAATAATAAGTGACCTACAGCATCGTCTGTCTCTTTAAATACTTAATTTGTTTCAACTAAGCGTTTTCATGCCAAAAAGCGAATACAATAATCAAGACATTGAAACTGTGAAACAACTAGCAACCGATTATACATTGTTACTAGATAATACTCCAGTTTCTATCGTTGTAAACGAATATCGGCTGTGGATGGTAAAGTGGCAGCGGAGTCAGGACATACCGCAGTCGATTTCCGACCTTATTTTAAATTGCGATATTGAGATGTATCCTAATATAAGAAGATTTTTATGTATTATGGCTACACTACCTGTTAGTGTAGAGACAGCGGAAAGATCTTTCTCTACGTTGCGAAGAATCAAATCGCGGCTAAGAGCTTCAATGGTTCTAGCCGGACTGCCACTTCTCTACGTCCATAAAAACGTACCCATTGTAGTAGATGAAGCGATAACGCGTTTCGGTAGAAGACGTAAAAGAAAAATTGATTTTGTTATTTAAATATAGGTAGGTATTTTTAAGTACAGTAGGTAGTTACATTTATTAATAAAATACCTACGTTTTACTTGTAAGTATCTATTATTATCAAAATTAAATTATAACTTCTTGTGACTTGACCACAACTATGTGACCCCCCCCTGGCGTCAAAGCTGGATCCGCCCTTGTACAGAGAAGAATGAGTTTGAATTACATCTAATGAAAAATTCGGCATAGAGGTCTTTTACCTGCGTATAAAGAATTTATAACTCTATTTAGTATTAATTTTAACAGCTCTATTTAGTGTTCTTTTAAAAAGTTTCAGGAAAAAAAAGTTGGATACACTCTCTTGTATGTAAATAAATCATATCTGTGTTCTAATGATTTGATGAGAACTTACACATTTAATCTGTCTACATTAGTGTTTTATTTTGCCGTGAATTTTTTTAAAAGGGCGCCGTTCCAGTCTGTCGCCTAGGGCGCAAAGTTTGCTCGGGCCGGCGCTGCCCAGTATTATCTCTTCTCCTTCGCATGTGTATCCCGTTCTTATAATCAAATCTCCCACAACTATTAAGTTGTTGTGTGTATGATGTTTTATTGCATCTACTTGCCTACTCGATTAGTAAGTTGCAAAAACAAATCCCAATATATCATTTGATGTTACAACTGGAACAATTTCGATTGCCACCTCCAAAAAGGAATTATGTTCACTATTAGGTGGTTCCACATCATTAAAAAATACTGTTGGATCCGAGCAAAATTTTTTCCTATTACTTTAATCCTCTCAAATTACCCCCATTTTGCATGATTCAGGCAATTTGCGTCGGAATTAGGATGTATTTTCATTATTTATGTTAAGCTTAACATAACAAAATATCTTGGGTAAAATTCATTTTAGTCTTGTTAATACTAACTTAACAACATCCCTGTAACAATTTATTTCCTCTTACGATTTAGTATTAAATAATCGATTCGAGAATCTTTATCTTTTCGGAGATTTTCAAAAATGCAAAAAAAAAGATTTTTCCGATATTAGTTTCTATGATTAATTATTAAGTATTTAACAAAAGACTTAAAGAATATTTAATAAACTCGTTGAACCTTTAATTTTTAACTTATTTGGTGTGCAAGGAGTTTAATGCAATAATTAATACCAGTACGAAAGTACCAATGAATAGTTATATACTTTTATTATTAAACGACGTTACATTCTATCTCCCACACTGCCACACAAACTCCAAACAGAATTCATTCTTCTACAGAGCTTCATCGTATTTTAACACATTCTTCAGTGAACTCGATATCTTCAACACGACAACTACTAAGACTAAAACACACATTTATCACGGCCTTCCTTTAAACATAACTAATCTTTATCACACAAATCTTATTCCTTAACCCATATTCGCTTTACTAAATCCATTTCCCCTGGAAATAAATAAATTTACCGTACTTTCTTCATGTATTAAATCTATTTTTATATCTTTTTCCAAAAAAAACTCTTTCTTCCTTGATCTTTTTATTCAATTTGTTAAATATGTCTTCTTATACTCTTGTAAACATAGTGTTCTAGGTTAATTAATCAAGAGAATTCATATAATTGGCTTAATATTATTATTATATCATACGTTCTATTTCTTAATATCAAATAAGCTGCTTGAATTCCAAATATAATAAAATAAAATAAAATAAGACTCATTTCCAGATTTAAATTGTCACTTACGTATCTACTTAAAATATAAGAAAATTTAGTTCATCAAGTATCACATTTATATTTTTTTATAAGAATGTTACAAGCACATATTTACTGGATTTTGTCCACAAAGAGATTAATTAAGGGATAAATTAAATGAATCATTGTATAAAGTGATTACTTAAGCCAGTCATGGCAGGACGTAAACCCTGTGGACGCCTTATAAAAACTAACATTCTTGATTTCTTAAATTTATATCTTCGTTTCTATGAGACATCTAAAATTTATGTTAATTTGTAATTTATCTTTATTTCAGCGCCGCTCCAAGAATAATCGGATTTAACAACATATATTATTAGGTAACAAAAAACATAGGATACAAAAAATGGAAACAAGTCTATGTGAAGATCCGATTGAATATCAATCATCTTTACAAAATGAACTTCAAAAAGTAATCATCGAGAGATTCAAAGAATTTTTAGAAAAATTCATTGAATACTTCATGAAACAAGTAAAAGATTACGAGGAGGAAGACGCTGGAGACAAACCTAAATCCAGCAAAACGGCAGCTTTTGCAGCAGATATAATCAAAACGTTACCGTACATTGGACCTAGTGGAGAAAAAATAATTAGATTATCTGACAGCAAGCAGCACAAAACCAAAACAAACAAAAGACTTAAGGTTTTGCGTGAAAGCCGCGATGGTTTGAACCTTAAAAATGTAGCCTTTCGTGTTAGCTCTGACATTTTTAGAAGTTTCGAGTATCAGTTTGCGAAAGTTGATAGTGGAGCCATAGAAATACTAGCTCAAGTTGCTGTAGAAAGAATCATGAATGGCATTCATGATTATGGGAATCAACCCCCAACTAGCACAGAAGACTATCTATATGGTATTTTGTTAAAGTGTTTTCTTCAAGGCAAACCAAAAGGATTACTCGGAAATTTAATAAATACTCGTAAGATTTGGTTTAAAAATGATAAATGCTATGTGTCATCATTTTACGACAAAGTAGGAATATTTGACAACAAAATTGGTCAATATTTTATCAAAAAAGAACGTAGTAAACCACCCAAATATGGCTATCGTCTAATCTTTGAACATGAAGAAACAAAATCATTCCTCAAAGAAGAAATAAATTCTTCAATACACGACTATAAATATTTAATTACTTCTGATGATATAACTAGTATGAAGAAATCTTTGAAAGATAATTTACTATCAGAAAAAGAAGAAATAAATGAAACGGAACAAGAGCTTAGTAAGAACATTTCCAGTTATAAATGTATCTGTTTTGAAGTGCCAAGCCCGTGCGTATACTTTACTGGACGACAAAATTTTGTGGAACAATTGAGTAACGAAATTCTTCAAGGAATACTAGTAGTAACTGGTCTAAACGGAGTCGGTAAGAGCGAGCTTGCTATTAAATTTAGTCAGTCCAAATACAGTGAAGGATATAATGTTATTTGGATAAATGCAGAAACTCACGAAACAGCAACAGGGTCTTTTCGCAGATTATATAAAAAGCTTGGTTTTAAGAAAGAAGATATTGACAAAGAAGTAAAAAACCTCAATATTGTAATCGAAGATACGTATGATTATTTTTCTACAACGAATACTCTTTTTATATTAGATAACGCAAAAAATTATAAAAGCATTGAAGGTTTGTTACCTCTTGGGTTACCTTTCAAACAACCCAAAATTGTTATTACTTCTACTAACGGTGAATGGCAGAGCGACAGGTGCAATTTGATCATTCTCAAACTTACCGATTTTGAAGACGAAGAAGCACAAAAATTTATCCGGAGTTATCTAGGAATAGAACATGACAATAGCAGTGCCGATAACATTATTAAAAATTTGACTGGAAAATTACATAATTTTCCATTAGCACTGCAACACGTTGCCACATTCATTAAGAACCAAAATGAAATACTCAAAAATGTCGACTCAGATCGCAGTATAATAGATTATTTAAGCAGCTTTGATGTAAATAAACAAACTCATCTGAAGTCTCGAGTTTTTCAGGACAACGATAATACCAACGGTAAAACGATATTCACGATATTACAACTCGTAGTTGATAAGATAAAAAATAACAAAGATGTTGGTGAATCAGCCTTACTCATATTGAATATCTTGGCGTACTTTTCTTCTGATGGTACACCTGTAAAGACCTTTTCGGTATTTTTTGATGAAAATGAATTAGCCAATGCTATTCATCTATTAAAAATTTATTCGGTAGTCAGAACACAAAAAGATACAAAACAGGTTCGAGGCAAAAATACTGAAATGCTGCATATACATGGATTATTACAGGAAGTTATCAGGCTGGATCATGATAACAATACTGGTGATAGTCTAAATCGTGAATCTATTTTGGAAAAGTCCCTTCAGCTCTTGAAAGTATACTGCGATAACAGCCACTATACTTCACACATCATTTTTGTGTGGAATTATGCATATAAATATGATAAATTGATAGAGAAATTCATCGTTAATGAAGTACAGAAAAATAAAACAAATTTTTTTCATTTGATAAGTGGTTTTAGTAAATATGAAGTATTTCAACAAATTATTAATAACATTGAAATAAATCACTATGAACAACTGAATAAAATTGTAAACTCAAAAGATACAATGAGAGCATCTGCCCTTCATAGAGCTGTGGCCAAAGGGGATGAAAAAATTGTCAAAATCCTTATCGAAAAGTATTCTAAGGTCAATTTGAAAAAGAAAGATGGATGGACTCCCTTGCATTTAGCTTCTCAAACTGGTAATTTGGAAGTGATTAAACTTTTATTACCAAAATCGAACGTAAGCGCAATGACTAGGTATAAATTTACATGTCTGCAATTAGCTGCACGAAGCGGTCATCATAATATTGTAAGTACTTTACTACAACACCAAGATATTGACATAAATTCTGCAACTATAAAAAAATTTACAGTGTTGCATTTTGCCGTGCAGATCAAACACAGTGAAATTGTTCGCTTATTGTTAAACCACGACCAAATTAACGTTAACGCAAAGACTAAAGAAAAACAGGCAACCCCATTGCATTTCGCTTCAAATCTTGGCTGTCTGGATATAGTTCACGCTTTGATTGATAAAGGGGCTCTCTGTGAAGTCCAGACCTTGGACGGTTTCACACCGCTCCACTATGCCTCCTTGGAGAATCACACGAACGTAGTCAAAGCACTATTAGCTAAAACGAAAGACTTAAACTTGCGAACCACTAGAGGGCACACAGCATTGCACTTTGCAGCTAAGAATGGTAATATTGAGAATGTCAAAGCACTCTTGAACAACAATGCTGAAGTTGACACTATCAATAAAAAAGGTAAAACAGCTGTTGACTTGGCGCGTAATAATAAACACTTGGACATCGTCAACTACATTCGTGAACATAGACCGTAGAAGACAGCTGAAGAATGAATTAAAGAAATTTCTCATAATTTATTTGAATGATTTAATATATTTTCTGGCATTTTTATTTTAAATAAATAAATTATTAAATTACTGTTATCGGCTGGAATTTTGATGTTTATATTGCAAATTAAAGTAAACGCAAATTCACTCAGTTCAAATCACTTCGTTCGAGATATAGATCAACAGAATAATAGTTAAAATCGGTTTCAGAACCACAATAAAATAATGTTGAATGTTGAAAATAATCTTATACATACAGTACAAAAAATATGATTTCCCCCATTTTGTAACGTTAAGTTTGTAGATAATACTGAAGAAAGAACGGCGGTATATTTAGTAACATGGAACCAGTCGATGTTGTCAAATATATACTGGTTTAAGTAAGCAACGTGAGTTTGTGTTTAATTTAAACCATTGAAGTTTGAAGATTTGTGCTCCATTAATGGTCAATGGATGGTTTATCCAGGTGGAATGGATGAGTGCCTAAGTGTTGATGACAGAAATGAGAGATTCACATACAAAACAAATGACGAAAGTACAGAGTGATGAGTTTGAAAATTATGTCCTACATGTCCTCTTGAGAGTGCCTCTCTGGCAATCCTTGCTACTTACTACTGATGAACTGGACCATGGCACTTTCGGTAACCTTCGTTTTTAAATAATTCAAAAAAATATTTTCAATGATCTTATCTAAATATAATAATTTCGTTGTCTGTCCGTCTCTCTGTCTGTCCGTAGTTCAGGGTAACGTCTGTAATTTCGTTCGAATTCACTGCTAAACAAAACGAAATTTAACGGCTGGGAAAGGGGCTTGAACCCCGGGACTAGAGACATCGCCACCATCGCATGTGCATGACCCGTCAGAAACACACTACATATAAGCAAAGGCGCGAACCAATGTTCTGACATTTTTGATGGGTTACCGCTGGTTATTGAAATAAAAATTACATTTTAATTGAGATAATTAAGTTAATAATCAGGTGGTAAAAGAAGCGTAGGAAGACGCCGCATCTCTTGGCTGCGTAACTTGAGGGACTAGTAAGGGTAACTCGACTGAGTTGTTCCGTGCGGCGGTAAATAAAATCGTAATCGCCAGAATGATCGCCTACCTCCGACGGGAGATGGCACCATAAGAAGAAGAAGAAGTTGTTTTATAATAACTTTTTAAATATTTAAGATAAATCATAGTATCCTCACAGAGACTAAGCTATGAATATGTGATGATAATGTGTGTGGAGTATTTTTATACGACGGCCCAGGGTTTACAACCAGTTCGAGCTGGCTTTATTGATCACTCTATACAATGCAACGTTCATCCATACCATCGTAAGAACATACACACATTATCAAATTTTGAAAGTTCTATACATTAAAATAAATTATTATAATAAATAAAAATTATTATAATAAATTGTATAATGTTGAGATTCCTAACATTAAAAAAAAATATGTTCAAATTTGAGAATCTGTACTGTGCTAGAGACATCTGTAGTCTTTTCTCTTGAACATATATTTTCGCAGCTGGCATACATCGATATTTTAAAGTGGACTAATAAGCAATATACTTTTTAATGTATACATGAAATTCTTACGAATTATTTTAATATAGGTAGATATATACTAGAATACGCCTGAAAATCAGTATTTTCTTTTATAACTCCTTACATACACCAGCATATATGTATTTTAACACTATTTTTATATTTAGTTATATTCTAAGAACAAAGTTAATGGGTTTTGTCCCCAGCGGGTTTATTAGTAAATTAAGGTAATCTAGTTGTAACCCGTCAAAAATGATGGTACTTTTACATGCCAGTTCCTAAAGAATAAGTATTTATTTATAGCTGACACCCATGAAATAGTAATAACGACTTTTAACAAAATACTTGATCATTTCTTTAATATTTCCCCTGCCGGCAGTTAAAGGTACTATTCTAAACCCTGGCGATTGGACGGAACATGAAATGGTTCGCGTCTTTCCTAGGTCCTACATGTACTGTATTTTTGACGGGTAATGCAGGCTCGGCGATAGCAACATCGTTTTCGTTGCCGGCTTCGGGTGTGCTGGCCTGGGGTTCAAGCCCCATCTTCAGCCGTTAAGTCAGGTATGTTTTTTAGCCGTGACTTCGAACGAAATGACGGACGTTTCATGAAATTACGGGGACAGATAGATTGACGGAACGGACGGGCGGATATAGCCAAAATTAAAAGCCTTTATAAAAGTGACTTTTTATAGGCCAGACCTCTATTCCGAAAAGCAAGACGGTATCAAATATTATGTATTTGTCCTGCAAAAGGTGTTCACATAATAATAGTTCAATTAAGCTGCATGGACAGAATTATGAAAGAAGATGTTGTGGTTCAGATGAATAAAATATAAATTAATTAATACAAAAAAAATCCGAAAATTTTAACATCCCGGACAAGTGATGAGACATCCATAGAAGTACGAGATCTTGCATATCGTAGAGATGGATTTTCGGAATCTACTGGTTTCTATCTTCTGGGGTATTATGCCATGTTTTAACGACTCTTCTGACTAATGTATTTGATGTGAGTGTTGGCGTTGTGCTTCAGTATTGTTTGCAATACCGTATCCTAGCACATATAAAAGCTGAGCATTATCGGTATTAGTGAATCAAGTCGGGAAAAAATTTGCCGCAAGAGCGCTCTTGTGGAAACGCTTCCTAATCCGTTAGAGATACAAAAAAAGTCTTGCAAGAAAGAATTGTTTGAAATTTAATTATCTACAAAAAAGCCAAAAATAACATATACCTTTATTTTAAGTATAACTTACACCGAACCTTTTTGTCTATACAATTTCATCGAATGAATAACTAAGATATAACGGTTAACATTCCAGCAATTTTGACCAATTCAGTATTAATTCTAATCAAATTAAATAACTTATTAACCTTAAGCATTTACCGCAAATCAAATTTGTCCTGCACACCAAATAATTAAAATAAATATCCTTGAAGATATGACGAGTTTAACTGTACCGGGCGAAGCCGGGTCGGGTCGCTAGTATTTTATATTTTATTTATAATATTCCACTTAAGTAAATTAATCATTAGATGTGTCACGGTTGCAAAAGGAGGGTTTTTGAGGGGACCGGGTCCTTTATGTCGTAAATCAGTTGAACCGAATTTTCAACCTTATTTCATTGCTCCGATCTAAAATATTTTCATATTGATAAAAATATTGTCTGTCATGTTACATAAAAAATAATGTAAAATTTAGTTTTATTTTAGTGTGTTCCTATTGATTTCATAATAGAATTAATATATTAAATTTTTCCGTTTGATGTACCTAGATCTACTAAATAATCTTATCAGATACTAGATGGGTGTGTGTGTGTGATGGCATGCTTCATTCGCAATCAGCCATTCTATCTACCACGTCGCACTGTCATGTATAGATAACATTATTTTTGCGATAACATAGATAACATTTATATTGACTCAAAATATAATATTGCTGTTTTACTGATATTTTTGTGATTTCAGGAATAATTCAATGATATTTTGCATATCAACACGACAAAATTTTGTTATTGTTTTCATATTTCTTACCACTAAAATGGCCATTCTGAATTTGCTTTTTACATACTATCCTTGTTTTTACTGTGTTACTATTTTTATTTTGTTAAATTATTATTATTTTTGGAGTTTACTTTTATAATAATCATTGTTTATGTACAGGGTGTAACAGAGCTAGTCCACAATACTCTTAAGGTGGACTCTTGCCTTGATTATGAGTCAAAAATCTTCAAGCAACCATGGCCTAATATAAATAGTTAAGGAGATATGCGATATCAAAGTGTGCATCTTTTTTTCAATATTTCTGACTTTTTTTTACAAAACGTTGAAATATCGTTGCAGTAACTTAAATTGATTACGAAAAATTCATTCGTTTCAATAAATCTATGCCTATAAAACTCAATGTCTGTCTGTCTGTCTGTTCTCTATACAAATCCACACCGTTTGTTCGATTCGGTTCAAATTTTGCATACTTATTCTTTGGGACCCGGCGGGTAACATAGGCAACATTTCCCCCCTATTCTCGTATCCCTTCCCCTCCCCCTGACATATTTTCGATGCAAATATGTACTGTTTGACTGATCAGACTCAAAATTTGGAAATTTATTATTTAGAACTCGGCGAGTAACATAGGCGATATTTCCTCCCTATTCTCATACCTCTTCCCCTCTCCCTGACATATTTTCGATGCAAATCTGTACTGTTTGACCGATCAGACTCAAAATTTGGAAATTTATTCTTTAGAACTCGGCGAGTAACATAGGCAATATTTCCTCCCTATTCTCATATCCCTTCCCCTCCCCCTGACATATTTTCGATGCAAATCTGTACCGCTTGATCGATCGAACTCAAAATTTGGAAACTTATTCTTTAGGACTAGGCGAGTAACAAAGGCGATATTTCCCCCTATCCTCATACCCCTTCTCCTCTCCCTGACATTTTTTCGATGCAAATCTGTACCGTTTGACCGATCGGACTCAAAATTGTGGGGTTATAATGCAAAACGTACTATTTCCATTTTTCTCATTTTTCAAGAAGGACAAAAAACTGTGAAAACTACCACAACATAATACTACCATAAAAATAATAAAATAAAATACAGTAAATTATTTAAATTCATTGAACTTATTCTTAAATTTGGCATTCAATGAAAAGTATTTTAAATTTGTTATTTTAATTTTTTTTTTTGCAAACATGACTATTTCCAGGAAATAGTACTTTTTGGAATAAAACAAAATATGTTTGGAAAACAAAAATATTTTGTTTTTTATTATTTAATAATATGAAATAAAATAAAATAAAAAATTAAGGATACAGATAAGAAAAGATACACGTAAAAAAAAGATAAAAAAGATATAGCTAAAAAGGTATTGATTTTTATATAATCAAAAAAAAAAAAGATCAAATATTCCAAAGTTCACACACGATGATATTAGACTGATTATGAGTTAAATAATCATTATGCTTCATGATCCGAGTCTTCATCATATTTATTTTCTTCGGTGGTCTCTCGATGATTTTCCTTAACGACATCTTCGTAAAATTGACGTCTTCTCGTTTTGCCGGCTTTACGTGATTGCGAATATTTTGTTCACCAAGACAAAGATTTTTAGGCTTTTTGATTTTCTCGTTATCGTTACAAATGTCGGTGTTGCATTGAACGATGAGGCAACAACCACAGTTGTTTTTTCCTTCTGAAATGTTAAGATTTTTTGTTCCGTCAATTTGATTTTAAGAGTGGTTTCAACGCACTTTTAAAATCAGTAAAATTAAAATCTTCTCCGAAGACTTTACAAAATTTGCTTAGTATTTTGTAATATTGGGAAGGAGAAAGGAAAATAAGGAGTATTTTTCAGATTGTTTTTTCGATTCTTCCAAACGCTCTATCCGCTACGTCTGCGTCTCAATAGTATATCTTTAAAATCCTTCTCATTTAATGATCGATTATTAATATTCATTTTAAACCAGTTAACTTGAAAAATACAAAAGAACACTAGACAAAGCGTTATACACAACATACAGCTGTCAATTATTTTGAGGTTATGCCAATCATGGAAAAATAGTGCGTTTTGCGGAAAAAGAGATTACCGTTCTAAAATTTCTATCGGAAATAGTACATTTTGCCATAACAGGTAATTAGTTCCTTTTGCAAAATACATACTTTCGATGCAAATTTGTGCCGTTTGATCGATCAGACTCAAAACTTGGAAACTTATTCTTTAGGACTAGGCGAGTAACAAAGGCGATATTTCCCCTTTATTTTCGTACCCCTTCTCCCCCTGACATATTTTTGATGCAAATCTGTACCGTTTGACCGATCGGACTCAAAATTTGGAAACTTATTCTTTAGGACTCGGCGGGTAATATAGGCAACATTTCCCCTCTATTCTCATACCCCTTCCCCTCTATTCTCATACCCCTTCCCCTCCCCCTGACATATTTTCGATGCAAATCTATACTATTTGACCGATTGGACTGAGAATTTGGAAACTTATTCTTAAGGTCTCGGCGAGTAACATGTGCGACATTTCCCCCCTATTCTTTTAACCCTTCCCCTCCCTTGATATACTTTTGATGCAAATATGTACCGTTTGACCGATTGGACACAAAATTTGAAAACTTATTCATTAGGACCCGGTGGTTAACATTGGTGACATTTCCCTCTTATTCTTTTACCCTTACCCTCCCCCTGATATATTTTCGTTGCAAATCTATACCATTCGAATCGAAACTTTGTTTACCCTCACAAAATTATTTTAAACTTCATCCTTAACCCCTGCAACGCCGCCTATGAACAGCTAGTGTTAAATAAAATAATAAAAACCCCGAAAAATTCCAATTGAAATGTTTTCCAATTCTAATTGGAAGGTTTTTATTATTTTAACTTGAATGAAAAATGAAAAAGAATGTATTTTTCATATTATATATAAGTTACTGTAATGATAGTCCAACGTTTAGCAAAATAGAAGTCAGAAATATTTTTAAAAAAATGCAAATTTTGTTGTCGCATATCTTCTTAACTATTGATATATAGCTGGTCATAGCTGCTTTTTTTACACATTTTCGACTCATAATTAAGGCAGGAATTTAGTGGACTAGCTCTTTCACACCCTGTATATTTATTCGTTTTGAAGTGTTTTAATGATAGTTTCTTTATTTTTATTTATTTATTTATTGAGAAATCTTAACAGTTTTTTAACATATATAATGTAAAAGCATAGTGTTAATTTTATAGATCAATTAAAATGATTCACAGATATAAAAAACAAAGTTAGATAAGGTATTTTTAAGTTAATTATTTTGAATTAATTAATGAATCGTAGCAAGAAACAAACAATGTTAACAATGAATAATGGTAATTAATTGAGTGTGAAAAAAGAAAGATTAAAAAAGAAAAAATTCATCAAGAAATGAGTTAAACAAAACTTTAAATAAATATGTTTTATTTCTATCTATTATTATTTATTTTCTTCATATTATCTTAATTATCAGGTATATTATTATATGGTTTATATATCTTTTAAAGGTTTTTAATGATTACTGTTTGCTTTTATATTAATCATAGTTTATATATATATTTATTTAAAGTATTTAAATAATTGTACATTTCTGTTTCTTTTGAATATGTTTTAATTCTGAAAATTTTCCGTTTTTTTTATTTTAAAACCTGTTTTATGTTTACGTAAAGACTCTTCTAACTTAATATGTATTGTGAAAGCCCACTAGGGTGATGAAAAATAAGTTAATAAATAAATAAATAAAAACAATTTATTTCATTTTGAAAGGAATATTCTTAGATAAATTTTTAAAAAAATCCAATGCAAATACATAACTTTTCATTGTGAAACAAGGTGGAAAGTCACAAAAAATCATCTTTCGGTACGTGGTAAGACTTGTGATGAACCAAATATACACCTTATTACAAAGGGATGGTAAAGAAGCTGTGATAAACTATCTTAATTCAGAGAGAAAATATGAATATTTTATTCGTATTCAAGAAATCGTTTGTATTCGTGTAAAAAAATATTCGTTGCATGCAAATATTGCGTACCCATGGGTACATACAATGCATATTCTAAAAATAGACTTGTTTACGCTAAAAATCGACATGCTAATGACCTCTAGGCCAGGGGAAGTATGAGGGAGGGGAAAATTCCTGGAATTTTTGTGCGAATTGTTGTAAACAAGTGACGTCAGCAGAAGAATTGAGGTCAAAATAAGCCTATAAAACGCGGGACGCACGGGGAGAGCGGAAAGTGGGTTTAGAAATTTAGAATAGAGCGGAAGCTATGCCCGATTTAGAAAAACAGTTGTTTTCAAACTTTTCCTCGAAAATCTGAACCTTTAAAATAAATATATAGCTGAAGCTTCGAGTTTTCTATACTGGAAGATCTATCTATACAATCTAAGAAGGAAGACGAACTAAAAAGGAAGACGAAACCCAAAGGGCAGGAAACAAGGAACAAATAATAAAGTGGAATACTTTGAACCGAGCAGAGACGTCAAAAAGGGTATTTCAGTTAAACTGATTTATTTATTTTATTTTATTTATTTTTGATATTTCACGTACTAGTTCTAAATCATACACTAACATTTAAAAGGTTTATTCGTCAAAAAGTAAATAATTAACAGTCGTACAAAACATTTGATTGAAGTTTCAGTTTCGGACTATAATGCGTAATAAGTAATAGATTCCTTAGTATTGTTTTTGATTGGTTTATAATTGTGCGATCTGATAGGCAAGGTTTGTCGTCCGTTGGACCGTCGAAAACAGGGCTTGTGACGATTGGTAATGGATGTTCCACCATGTCAGAGCATGACCACTAGTCAAAGGTATACTAGAAATAGTGCGTTTTATGCAGCCTGAGACATTAAGAATAGTGTGTACTGACTGTTTAACGTCTGCTAAATTGCTATATGGAAGTACCTCAGGCTTTGGCGATCTTCGATCTGCCGAATGACATACCTTAGGGAGTGTATGAAGAATGATTAAATTCTACGTTATCTACATGAAATATGTATTTCAATTTCGATGATTCAGACAATCCGTCTGTTTGTCCCATTGCGTACGTTCAGGATAGGAAACAACTGACTTACCTTCATCATCATCATCATTAACATTATAAAATGATCCTGCGGGGCTGCCTATCGGCGACATGTGCACATCACGAGTTTCACCGTTGGCCGAAATCACCATAAAGGACTGCATTATAATTATCTATCTAATAACTTCAAGGATACCTTTTCATCAACACGAAATCAACACAGCAGTACCACAATGGATCCGTTTGACGCAGGATTAAGGATTCCCAGCGGATCTCTGTGTCACTAGCTTGATAACGTTGTATCTTATTTCAAATCATTATCAGCTAACTTATGTCTACGAAATTTACCGTCAGACGCGAGGAAGGATTCCTGATGTCGTCGTGTATATGACGCCGGAAACCTGGAACACTTCGTGGGATCACCATCTTATTGCATGATACTCAAGCAATTAAAGAATATCAAGCCACGGGTTGACCTGTTCGTTCTAAGGAGAGGGGGTTCATCATTTGTAAAAGGTCGGAACCCATCCGGAAGGGCGTACGTGGAGGAGCCCTTTCCACCCTTATCTTCGCGGAATGACGATCAATTAAATCTGGCGTCATTCATATAGTCTTCAAATCATTTTAAATTCACGGGCTGCTAATAAAATAAAAACCTTCATCGGTTTTTCAACCTCGAGCATTCATAATGTAACTAGAATTTATATAAATTTTTCCTTCTTCCAAATTCATGAACAGAGGAGGCGAGATCTTCACTTCAATATTTCAAATCGAAAGGTAGGAAATTTATCATAATAACTTAATCTTTTATGTTTTTCATAAATTTGTTTCCATATATGTTTTTCTCTCCCGTCCGAATTAAATTATGTGGCGTAAATTTATTCTCTCTCGTATGGTTTGATCACTGGAAATACAACACGTTTTCTAAAAGAACATTGGTTGCTTTGCGTCACAACGTGGGTACTAGACGACATCACGAGCCATTTTTATAGTTAATTACGTATAAATATACATTTGAATAGATTAGGTTAAACGACATCACGAGCCATTTTTATAGATAATTACGTATAAATATACATTTTAGTGGATTAGGATGAACGACATCACGAGCCATTATATAGTATTAGCGTCTAGAATGATATTTACGTAAACATATTAGAGTCCTGATATTAATTAAACATCGATAAACGACATTACGAAGGTGTCGCGATTTTAGAAAACAATTCCTTCATTTTCAGTTCAGTTCTTTCGAAAAAAAAGGCTATTCAGATATTTATTTACGTAGACATGCTTCTAGTTATGTCAGCTATTTATGCGAGCGGTTTCAGGACAGTAAGAGCACGGTGAAGGATAGTTAAGCTCCTCATATTAGAAATAGAATTTGTATTAAATAATTTATAAAAACGAAATTTTTAGTTGGTAGCTTCGGTCGTGTGAAGCGGGGGAGACCACTTTATACACCGGTAGGTAGACAGGATTCATTACAGACTAACAATGTTATTTTTAAAAATTTGATGGTCTTTCAACCATTCAATACCAATCTCCAAGTACGCCAGGGACAAGTGTACCAACACAACAAAATTGTGACAGTTGGATTTATGCAAACCTTGCAATCGCGAAATAGAAAAATTTCGCGAATTTTTTTTTAATACAAAAAAAATCTTTCGTTCTATGTATAGTTGTCATGTGTGTGGTCATGCGATCAACTATATTCAGAAATACATCATTTTGGGAGTTTTTAGCGTTGAAATGAAATATGGTGGTTTAGGTAAACCAAGTGAATTTGTATTGAATTTAATTTGCGATAAAAAGCCTCACTGTATAATCCAATAACAATACAGTCTGTATATATTCAATTTATAAAATTTAAATGCTAATTAAATTTTCCGCACAGTTGTATCAGCATTTTAAGAGAGTTTTTTTTCAGTTTAACAGTTCTACAGGAGAATTAATAAATTTATTTGCGAAGAACTTTACAGAGCAAAAATCATAAACACAGTTAGCAGGCTTCCGCCCGTTCTTACTACTTATACCTTGAATCTTTTGTTTCTAAATGAATGTAGGTAAACATTCGATTTCGTTTATTTCGAAGGGATTAATTTAATAAGTTCTTTGACCTAAAGGTCTGTGCAGGCCAAAGGGTAAAGATTCATCTCTTTGTCTTCATATAAAATCCTCCAACCAAGGGACTAACGTAAACAATAAGTTCATGGCTAACCTAAACATTATAAGTATTTGTATCGATATTCTAGTTCAAATAAATGCCAAAGTATTATGACGGTAGCGTGTTATATCCCCGCCACCATTATAATATTTGGCATTCCAAATTAAAGTAATTCGATTATAAATATCTATCGTGTTCAGCTTAACCAGTCAGTAGAGGGACGTGAGTACGATTACTTTGTCCCAAGGTTGAAGCACTTGAGCTGATGATAGGGAGACGATTAAATACTGATACATCTTTCTGGGAAATATAAGTAGTGTCATATATTATTTATTATCTGTTAAATATTCCAATAGAAAGAAATCTATTTCACTTTTATAAATATGCGACGTTGATAGCGCTAGTTGCGAATTTATAAAGTTTTATTTATATAATGTGATATAAATTCATTGTTATAAATTAATATAAATTTTATAAATTCATTGTTATTACGGAAGATGTCGCACATTGTACTCCAATTATTAAATTATAACGCGCCGTATTATATATATTCACCTTCAGCCCGAATCTCTCTCTACTGCTGGCAGTACTAAGGATCTCCCAGTGATCTGGCAGAGAATCCTAGATACACAAAATATCAGATGTAATGTTGCTAGTCCTATATATGTCCATGAAGAACCCTGTCTAGTTGAAAATGTTTGAGCAATGTTGTCCTAACTTGAATAGTTATGGAGTTAATATTGAAATAGCTAGTCCACAATACTTTTACAATTCCCTCAAACCGACCAAAAATTTAATATTTTTTTCAATATTTCTCATCAATATTCTGTTAAATTAACTATTATTAGTGTAAATAGTGTACATCAAAAATTCAACCAAAAGTTATTTATCAAGTACCTAAGTTAGTGTGGGTATAGTGCGGAATACGCGCATTGTTTCGTTGTGTTAAGTTTACGGATACGAGAGGAGCGTATTCATAAACTTAACAAAACGAAATAATGCGCGTATTACGCACTGCACCCGCACTAATTCAGTTGCAAGCTTAATTGAAAAGACCTATGCATCAAAATTTCATTCGCTTTGAACAAGTGAAATGAAGTGATTAAAAACTTTAATAAAAAGTCTTGCTTAAATTTCCCTGAGGCATAAATTAATTTATTTGACTTTTATTTAAACAAATGACAAGGCATGGAACTCTAACCTCCGTAATAAGAAACAATACATCAGAAACAGTGTTTAAAAAAATAGGTACTCAAAACGCACATTTTCGAAAAATCTTTTCAATAAGTTCACGGTGTTAAATTTTATATACTGGTGAATTTTTGTGTAAAGCGTCCTTGAGGTGAAATTACTACGGAAATGGCGATTTAACAATTATCCATTTTTATTAATGAAAATCCAACTTTTTACAAACGATAAGTCAGACATATTGAAAAAAAATGCAAGCATATGCTGTTATTATATATGCATGTATATATATTAGGACATTGTTTCTTCAATACTTTCGACTCTTAATTTATCCAGTAATTTATCTGTGAATTATTGTGTTATCACACCCTGTAGGTATAAGATATGACATTTCTTCTGGCAAATATTTATTCAACCTGCGTCCAATTTCAGCAATAAGAGATCGTAGGTCATTTGGATTAAGAGAAACGGTGAGTTCATTTATATTTTAAATGTATGTTAATGTGAAAAATATTTTTTCCCATAAGAGCAAAATGTTTTTGTGGTGACAAAATAAATATAATTAATAAGAAAATACTTTGTTTTCACCACTAATTCATTGAAAATACCAACCTGTTTCAGGGCCAATGGTCCCTTCATCAGGATACAACGTATACTAAAAATTTTAAATTTAAAACCAAAAATTCAAAATTTAAAACCAAAAAGTGTGGAGAAATTCCTAATTACTTACAATAATTTCATTGTCTGTTCGTTCATCCGTCTGTCCCCGTTACTTCGTGTAACGTCCGTAACTTATTTAAAGTAATTTATTTTTCTTCTTTATTTAAAAAAATCTTTTTTTTAATAATATTTTTTTTTCTTCTTTATACTAATTGTTTTCATCTTTTTTTAAAGTAATTTTTCTTTCCTCTTTTTTTTTTAAAGATAACTATTTGTAAAAAGGACTTGAATATTTATAATAGTTACTAACTATAAAAACTAATTTCTTCTTAATTTTAATTTGTATTTGAATTTGAATTCCCTTATCGTGTTTTGAATCATTATATTTATATTAATAAGGGTTTAAAAATTTAATACACCCTAGACCCAAGGGAAGTAAAAAAATAATTAAAAAAAAGAAACATGTATCAAAGTAAAAGCTGCCGTGCACTATCAATATTATTGAGCAATAAAAAATGCTTTCAAATTATTGATCGATAATATTGGTAGTTGACAGGACAAATATTGTCATTATAAAGGTCATTCTATATATTAATAGCCATTAAATAATATTTTATTTGCTTTCAAATTTAATGACGAGTCATCCATCTGTCTCTTCTGAACAATTCCACGAGCATTTCGATTTGTAAGTAAAAAAAAAAGAATAGGAAGGAAGAGGAAAGACAATTTCTGCTGAAATGCATTGAGGTTAGTAATTCTTTATATTGCAATATTGAATGCAAAATGAAAGATTTGTTAATTCAACACGAAAGTGTTCAGTAAAATAGTGTCAAAGTAGTATTCAATCAATTAATTTTTAAAAAATATGTAATATCAATAAAAGAAAGCATTTAACATAGAAGCATTGTTTATTGAAATACCAACATTTTTCGGGGCCAAGAGTCTTCTCATCGCAATGTAACGTTTGATCCCCAATACTAATAATTTCAGAATATTTAGAGTATGTCAAAAATTTTCATGTACACGTCATCGACCCCACATAATGATTCTAAAATATCTATACCTATAAAACTCAATGTCTGTCTGTCTGTCTGTCTGTCTGTCTGTTCTCTATGCAAATCCACACCGTTTGTCCGATTCGATTCAAATTTTTCATACTTATGCTTTGGGACCCGGCGGGTAACAAAGGCAACATTTTCCCCCTATTCTCTTATCCCTTCTCCTCCCTCTGACCTATTTTCGATGCGAATCTCAACCGTTAGACCAATCGGACTCAAAATTTGCATACTTATACATTGGGACCCCGCGGGTAACATAGGCAACATTCTTCCCCTGTTCTCTTACTCCTTTCCCTTCCCCTGACATATTTTCGATGAAAATCTGTACCGTTTGACCGATCGGACTCAAAATTTGGAAACTTATTCTTTAGGACTCGGCGGCTAACATAGGCGATATTTTCCCCTATTCTCTTACTCCTTCCCCTCCCATGACATATTTTCGGTGCTAATCTGTACCGTTTGACCGATGGGACTCAAAATTTGGAAAAAATTTTTTAGGACTCGGCGGGTAACAAAGTCAACATTTCCCTCCTATTCGCTTACCCCTTCCCCTCCCCCAGACATATTTTCGATACAAATCTGTACCGTGTGACCGATCAGACTCAAAATTTGGAAACTTATTCTTATGGACCCGGCGGGTAACATATTTCACATTTCCCCCCTATTCTTTCAACCCTTGCCCTCCGCTGATATATTTTCGTTAAAAATCTGTACCGTTTGACCTGACCGATCGGACTCAAAATTTGGAAATTTATTCTTAAGGACTTGGCGGGTTACATTTCCCCCCTCTATTCTTTTACCCTTCCCCTTCGCTGATATATTTTCGATACAAATCTGTACCGTTTGACCGATCGGACTCAAAATTTGTAAACTTATTCTTAAGGTCTCGGCGGGTATTCTGTGCGACATTACCCCCTATTCTTATAACCCTTCCCCTACCCTGATATATTTTTGATGCAGATCTGTACCGTTTGACCGATCGGACACAAAATTTGGAAACTTATTCGTTAGGACCCTTCGGGTAACAAAAGTGACATTTCTTTCCTCCCCTTTTTCCTTTTACCCGCATCTGATATATTTTAGATTCAAATCAGTACCGTTCGACCAATCATACTCAAAATTTGCAAAATTATTCTTTAGGACTCGGCGTTTAACATTGGTGACATATCCCGTCCTATTCTTTTACCGTTTCCCCTTCCCCTGATATATTTTTGATGAAAATCTCTACCGTTTGAATCGAACCCTCGTTTACCCTCATAAATTTATTTTAAACTTAATCCTTAACCCGTGCAACGCCGGGTATGAACAGCTAGAATTTGAATAAATTTCAATTTAAAATGTGTTCTAAATATCAAAGATTCACGGATGGAAGTGACTTTCAACAATAAAAATAATTTTAAATTATTTTCAGAGTTCAAAGAAGCCTTCATGCTGTTTGATAAGGATAAAGACGGCACTATTACCATGGCAGAGCTGGGCGTTGTCATGAGATCATTAGGACGGTGGCCAACAGGTAAATATAATACATACATATGTTATATACAAGGTGTAAATTTTGATAATGAATACATTTACTAGTGTATGCGACGCGATTCCCCGCATACGTGGGAATGTAGGGGTAATATATGGAGGGAAATGGAATTAAGATTAGGAAAGGTTAAGAGGAGTGACGAGACAAGAAGTGGACTGTATGATCGAGATTGAAGGACGTTTCGACTCACACGCTCATCATATCTAAAGAGTTCAATTGTCATACTTTTACATAAAATTCAAAAATTTAAGTGTTGAAAATGTTGTGTTTCAGAAACGGAGCTCCGAGACATGGTGAACGAGGTGGATCAGGACGGAAACGGAACCAACGAGTTTCTGCAGATGATGTCCAAGAAGATGAAGGGGGCTGACGGGGAAGACGAACTGCGAGAAGCTTATTTGCCTGTAAAAATATATATGTATGGATTAAGATTCATAAAAAAATATAAAATAACACTTCCAAATCTGATACATGTATGGTCGATCATGGGAGGAATCGTGAACGTAACATTGTGTAAAGTCATCATTTAAGCCAGAAACTGACCAAGTCAAATATAAGAAAAGAATATTTGTATATTTGTAATTGTTTTAAATATAAACTAATAACAACCATCAATATGTTTTCTACGTATTGTAACGATATTAGGTTATTTAAATCGCCACTAATAAAAAGATTACATTGAAATATTTGTCTACTAATTTTGTAGTAAAAAAGATTTGCATCTTACGAGTTAAGGATTCCTTAAATTTTACCTTGGCATATTTAGTAAAAATGATTAATAATTATTTAACATTAATCGCGGAAGATATTATAAGGCTCGTAATATTTTTATTTTCCGAAGAAATAGGTGCCGGTAGAACTTAGATTTTTCTCCAGATCGCACACGAGGCGAGGTACTTTGTCGGTAATAATGCGGATCGAACTATTATGGCTTTTGATATCCCAACTCTCGACAATCCGATGGTCCATGTCCATGAAGTGGGATACAGTGATGTAAATCTCAGTATAATGTACGCGTGTTGAGATTTCGATCGAGAGTGTGTACGACATTTGATTTTACAACTAAAGCATCACCTGGCCCATCATCCGACCATGTATTATATCTACTGCTAAATGATGACCTACCCAACCGTCCGTTTATGTTCCACACATTTTTGATTAATTTGTCAGTTCAAGGTGGCCCATCGCTCTCCTAATTACCCTCCTTGATTTAAAAATACCCATCAGAAAAAGAAAACAAACAAAAAACATTAAATTATAAACATTAACAGAAGACTTCCGATTATCTGGTATCGGATTTCGTGGGATAAAGATTAACCTGGATGAATTTCAAAAGTGAAAAATGAAAAAAAGTAAAAACGAAATTTTTTCACAATTATAACGGCCAAACACGTGTTTTAGAGTGGTGTTCGATAAGTGTCTCTCTGAAAATATTTAATTTATTTGTATGATTTAATTTGTTTTATTATTTTATGAGAGTTAGCTGCATTCGATGGTCATTGTTACTTCTTTACAATATAGTGCGTAATGATAAAGAGAAATGCGAATTGATTTCTGTAAAAAATCAACCATGCTATCCAAAATATTAATATGTACCTACTTTGAATGATTCCATGTTCTTTTTTGTTACCTTTTTGGTGAAATTAATAATGATTTTGTAAAAAAAAATATTTGGTAACCCTGCAACATACCGGATATTTTTTTCTGTGCATACATGTTCAAGACTTTCGAACAGTGGACGCGCATAAAACTTTTCTGTATTGTTAGTTTAATTTACAACGCTGTTGTTTAAACAAAAATTCGATTTTCTTTTTTTTTATTATCCACCACGGATAATCGGGAGTCTGATGCACTCTGTTTTAATTCAGCAAATCCTGACTGTCTTGAGTCGAAAATCTCATTCGTGGACCCGGGCCATAAGGCCATAAATAAATCAGTTTTAAATGTAAGATTTTTCCCTGTCTGGGTAGAACTTTTATAATCGGGGCTTGATGACGTCACTTTATGTACAAGACATGGAAACCAGGAAAGGTTTGGTATGATGGTAGGGGGTGACAGAAATATGATAGGGATTGTTTAAATTTTAAGGGGTTTAAATTTAATTTCATGAATATATTTCAAACTCAAAATTCACAGATTTCTACACGGATATACGGTATATGTTTTGTGGTTGTTACACATTTCACATTGTTTTTTTAAATTCCTATATTTTATTATAAAACATTTATGTTTTGACGCGAAAACGTTTTACAATTGATTCGAGGTATGGGGTGCGTATTGAAAAATTTGAGTGTCTTTAAAGGCACTGCACGATTTGGCGCGCTCAAGCAACTTTGGGACGCCTTGTGAATAATTGAGAATTTCCAGACTAAATACTATAGAATACAAGACCCTCTGAGCGTAGGATGTATAATGAAATAAAAATATAAGATAGAAGACAAAGTTTGTAATTTTTGTAAAAATTGGGTTTGTTCACAATGCGCGTGCGCATTCCGTCCAGATATATTCCAACTCGAGGTATACAACACAAATTAAAATTTACATAAATTATAGTTCTCCATCAATGAATGAAAAATTTAAAATAACCACTAAATACATTACCCAATTATCGAATCATAAAAAAAATATAAGATGTAACAAAAAGCACAAAATTCAATCAATATTATAACACATTATGAATTTGGTCACAATTATTTTATGAAAAATTAGCAATAGAAACAAATAATCTAGTAATAGAAAATAAACAACATAACAGCTCCCGGAGCATATGCAATTTCCATAAAATTAATTTCAACAAATTGATGTCATCACCTTTTGACTAAAAGCCAGCGACTGTCAGACTTACGTTATAGTATCGAACCTGAAATATTTTCCGTACACTTTAGTACTTACGAAGGTTTGGATATTATGATACTTGAGTTCGGGGGATTTCGGCAGATAACAGATAATACAGGTACAAAAAAATGTGTAGGTAAGTAAAACGTTCAAATGATAAATCTGATTTTTAAATATTTTTAACGGATCAGTACTGTACAATCATGTTCACGATTGCCAGGCGATTTTCGCGGGTTATTTTTTCCATCAGACGCATTGAAGCTCTAAAAATAATCATGTCATTTACGTTATTGTAACAAATCTGCATTTTATTTGGGCCAATATTTAACAGTACCCAATGTAACGTAACTCTTACTTACATTCTTTTTTTACCTGTTTTATCCGCTAAAATCCCCTGAAATCAATTGTCATTATTTTAGTGGTCAATAAAACGTATATTTTATACGAATCGTATATTTTACAGAGAAGCAAAACTCAAATGATAAAGCTGAATGAAACTTCAGCGAAACGTCGAGATTTGCTTCTCTGTAAAACATACTGTTCGTCATGAAATACCCATTATATTAAACACCTAAATATGTCCAACGACCGTAGTAAAAACCTTAACTCTTTTATAATTGTCATGATATCCAAACCTACTTATCTACTATAGTATAAATCTGAAGAAAATATTTAAGATTTGATACTACAACGTAAGCATGGCGGACACTGGCACCTATTCTATTATAAGAATTGTTATTGGTTAAAAACTATTATCAAAGGATTTGTTAAAAAATTTGGCGTAGCCGAAGCAAGTTGTGTCGTTCATATCCACCCCATACATCGAACGGGTCTTATTTGCGTCAACATTTTTTGTATTATAGGTACGCGAGAGAAAAAATATTGTGAAGTACAGCTAGGACCGTTTCATATATAATCAGTTAGAACCACAATGATTTACCGTAAGAAACTCACGCTACGAGGAGTGTAGTCACAGGGTTAGAATAAAATGATTGTACGCGAGACCGTCTAGTCGAAATCCATTAATCAACTACTCTTAATTAACTATAGTAAAAACCAAATTTGATTAACTCTTACCTTTGTTATTTTTACAATAAACAATAATGATTTGGTTAGAGGCAGTTCTGTACGAAACTAGGATAGAAAATAATAAATATGTCTACTTATCCTAATGATGTAAGGTGTGAAATAAAATATCATTGCTGTGCAAACGTCTTTTATTATTTACAACCCCAACGTCATCTGCACCATTTTTTGGTTATGAAGAAAAAGAAATTAATCCATAAAAAAATTGTTTCATTATAAATATTTTATATGGGGAGTATCCATTTATGATAGGGTAGAAATGAAGATATAAGGAATGAATGTAAAGCTGACCTTATCATAATTAATAGAATTAAAAAAAGGTTGCTCGGGTGGTTTGGGCATGTTGAGCAAATGAATGAGGAAAGAATGGTAAGAAAGATAAATAACGC
>JADDOH010010151.1:0-97168 GCA_016648135.1 Agrypnia vestita
CACTGTTCTGAAAGATTTGAACAAACTCAAAATATTCTGAAACACTTGGTAATATTCATAATGCCCGGACAGTATAATAAATAATTCAGTTTTAATAATTATTTATCACATTGTCGTTTTAAGTACTGTCTGGGCATTGTAAATAATGCCCTATTAATCACTTGGTCTACGACATATACATTATACGCATTACTAATTATTACTGTTTACTTTACTTTTCCGTCTTTTTATCACATAGTTTTATTTATCTCTGTTAAATTAATCTTTTTATGGTGATGGTAAATTAAAAAAGACTGTTAAATAAGTATATAAAATTATCATTTCTTATTTGTATCATGCTATAACTGTGGGATACATATAACTATTATTTTCTTACCGCGTATTTATATTTTCCTGTTGGATGACCAAATAAATAAGTCACAATATTTTGAGTTTGTTCAAATCTTTCAGAACAGTGCTGGATTTATGTCACAGAGACATTATTAATCAATTAATGTATATTATAGATATCTCACAGAGACGAAACTGTATTTCTTATGTTCTGAAAGATTTGAACAAACTCAAAATATTCTGAATTGTAAATACTGGTAAAAAAAAGGAATTTTAACAAAAATTGGAAATAATATTTCCTGGCGTATGCTAGTGTAATGCTAGTAATTCGGATGAATTTCATTACACAAAAAAGTATATTGCTTCCAAAATTCCGCAATCGATTGTAGATTTTCTCATTTAGCGACATTAACGATATTAAAATAATTAGAGACATCTGTGGGGATTTAGGGGAATGAAAATGGCTTTGTACAGGCCGCACGGAAAGGCGGTTACAACTCATATGTGAAAGCTTGCCACACAATTTAAACATATATACAACTTTCAAAAAAATTAGTAAGCATGGTATATTCTATCATGGGTGGAAATGACGAATGTTACATTGTGTAAAGTGATCACTTAAGCCAACCATAAGACAGGTCATAAGTCCTATGTACACCCAAATGACTTCTATACCTACTTTCCCATTAGAAATACAGTTTCGTCTCTGCGAGATATCTATAATATACATTAATTAATTAAATAAATAAGTAATTAAATCCAAATATTTCGTTTCATGATCTTCAACTGAAAAACCATTCTTCATTTCAGACATCTCAGTTCGTTAATCAACCTTTTCCAAACGGACTCACCCTTAGGTTCCCACCCCCTGAGCTAACCTGTTTCGATTCCAACCTTGTTACTCGCGGTTGAGCGCCGCACAAAGGGATGTAGAGGCACAAAGTGAGAAGGTGTCGTCCTATTTTGTTAGATTAAATAAAATACACCGTGTTTTTCCGTAATCTAAATGGAGATTACACATGCTCTTGAATGGAAATAACAGGGTGGAAAGTCTTATAAGGGTTGATAAAGCAAAGGAAGGAGGATAAACATGATAAAGGGATGACGCTTTAGTTTGAAAAACCGCGCTAACGAAGAGGATTTCGTAATATCTAAGAACCTTGGTCTAACTAGGTAGGCCTCCAACGCTGTGTCTTTGAGGGCTCATGCGAACGCGTAGCGCTTGACCAAGCGCAACTTTTTCGTTACCAGCGATGCCTTCGAAAGACATGTCCAAGCTGTTGTAATTTTTTTTGCGCATTTTAGACGCAGTTTGAATGAAAATCTCAAATTGAATATGAGGTTTGATCGAAAATATGAGTGTTCATCTTTTTCGAATTTTTTTATATATACACAACTGTTTTTGCTACTCGCATAAAACCGAAATTGACTCTTTTTTCGATAACTCTTGAGGGGAACGTCGCAGAAAGTCGAGACTACCGCGAGCGCGTACAGCTCGCCCGAGCGCGACTTTTTTATTACCAATGATCACTTAGAAAGACATGTCCAAGCGGTGGTAATTTTTTTTAGCGCGTTTCGTGTTTGCAGGAGGGATTATATTTTATAATTATTTAAGAAATATTCTACAGGGTGTGTTTTAGTTTTTGATGTCACATTTTAGGGATTTTGAATAATTTAAGTGTGACGTCATGTTTTAGCTGTTTTGTAAATTATATACAGAGTTGACATTTTGAAAAATTATCAAAGTTTTTTTTTTTCAAAAACCAAAAACCAAAATTTTTTTTTTCAAAAACCAAAAAACCAAAAACCATTTTTTTTCAAAAACCAAAAACCAAAAAACCAAAAATTTTTTTTTTTTCAAAAACCTAAAACCCAAAAACCAAAAATTTTTTTTTTCAAAAACCAAAAACCAAATTTGGTTTTTTATGGATATCTCCACGAAGCGAAGGTCGATTTCGAAAATTTAAAATGTCTCAGACGGGCGCAGCCCGTCCGCGTCTTTTCACGACAGACACTGCGCGGCAAAGCCGCGCAGCGACTGTCGTCACCCGACGCCCGCGCAGCGGGCGCTGATGACCGCGCAGCGGGCAAACGCGACCGCGCAGCGGGAGCCGTCAGACTCAAACACCATTGCGCGGCTTTTGCGCGGCTTCGGGCGCGCAGCGGCTTCCTCTTACACCCTTCGGTTTTAAGTTAAAGTTCTCTCTTCCCACACTTTGTGTCGTAACTCGGACATTTGTCAACCAATTTCAATTTCGAAAATTATAACAGACACTTCTTCTTCTTCTTCTCGCTCTTATAGTACAATCTGGCACGGCAGCTAGTCTTTAAATTAAAGTAATAATAATAATAATTTCATTCGAATATTGTGTTTTAAAATGAAATATGTAACTTGCCCTAAAACAGGCCAGCCTAGTTGGGTAGTTACATATTTTATCATATGATTGTATGATAAATTATTATTGTATAATTATATTTGTAATGTAATTCAATGTAATGTTATGTTATGTTAAATGTCTTACAAAAAAAAATTTTGTCCGTCTATCCGTAACTTCCTATAACGTCCATAATTTCTTTCGAATTCACAGATAAAAAAACGAAATTACGCTGCTGGAAGTAGGGCGTGAACCTCGGCCGCGCAAATGCCAGCGCACAAAGCTATCAGTGTAGCCACCACCACATATCCACGACCCGTCAAACTATACTTTACATGAAATATATGAAGCTTAAATTATTATCATTGAATATTAATTTACAACCTTAAGAATATCGTACAATATGTTAATTTTTGTAAATAAATAAATAAAAATGATCCCGTAGAAATTATGACCTTTAAAAGAATCATTCCGTCCGGTATTCTGCGTAAATGTAATTTATTTAAAGCAAATAGACCTGTTTGTTCACTTGTTCGTTAGAAATTATAAAAAAATAGGTACTTCAATACATTTTTTCAATTCGTCGAGAGTTGTTTGTGAAATACGAACCCCACAAATGTAATTTACCGGGACAAATATAAATGGTAAATGTAAATATGACCATTATTTTCACAATTCTCGAATTATTTCTTTGACAAAAACGAAGGACGAAAATATTTTACGCGTCACAAATAATACTCACCGCCTTTTTTTGATGTTGCTTTTTATTAAAATAATTTTAATACTTACCTAAAAAACTGAAATAAAACGTGACCTAAACAAGTTAAGAGCGAAAAAATGTCCTTTGATTGTAATGGAATTTATGTTTTTCGTTTCAAGTGGAAAATTTTTACTAAAAAAATATTTTAAACATCCCACAAAAACCACGTTAAAATAATAATGGTCACGGAATCACTGCGGTGAGACTAATGAAACACTTGAAATTAATTTAAAAATTAATTTAATCATCAAAGTCACTGGACACGAATTTAATTGGTGCATCGTGCCTTTCAAGGTGTTTGTTTCTTGCACGATTGATGTGGCATTTACGTCACGACCCCTCCATTCCTCCTTTTTTTATCCTACCTTGACCATATATACAGTATATATACGTATTATTGTGTCGCCATCCATATAGAATTTCTCGAAGCAACATTTTGCCGAATTATGCGTTCGCGACAGTTGGTGTATTAAGTGCTTCAGATTAGAAGTTTTGTAAAGCGATCGTTGAATTCGAACATCGCAGTGAAACAACGGGGAAGGAACACTCCCTTAGTGGTGATTTTTGCTATCATATGGGTTTCTTTATCTTCTTTTCATCCATCCGTAACATTACAGTCCACAATCGTTTCGAATCACCCTTTCCCATTCCCATCCCCTCATTCTTCCCCTATTCCGCAATAACCCCCCTAGATTTCCGACGATTCGCGTCGTTATCGTTATTATTAACTATCATTAATTCACACAATTTCGCACTTATCGGTCGACTGTGGAACACTTAGTACTCATATTTCCAGAATATTCGAACGTCTGTGATTGCACTTATTGACTTAGTGGCCGGTAGGTACTCTCATAATCTATTTCGTTGATCACACTGATCACTTTTTCTTGTTTTCTCTGGAATCGTTGAACTGTCACAACAAACTTCTCGATGGCGTTGTCGATGCCGCTTATATACAGCTTTGGATTTCTAGACGTTTCACGAATCCGTACTTCCACTGTTTATTCTAGATCCTTCTAGTAATTTCCATTTTACTGTAAAACTCAAGGAGGGAAGGAATACCTCCCTCTTTTACTGAAGGTTCCGGGTTTAATTCCTGGTATGATCACAATACATATGTGTATTTTTCCAAAGTGTAATTTTTCCATGACAAGGGTGTTTAACTATGTGTTTTGATACCGTAGTTGGGTCATATGGCCTTTTTATCGTTTAAAAATTGTTGATTTTTCTGCTGTACCAAAAGGCCGTTAAAGTAAGCGTCAAGAAATGAAACTCGCTCTTGGTTTGTTGAGCTTGCACTGAAATGATCCTAACGAGTGGACAATTATGAAACTCGAATTAGTCTGATCGTTCCTTTTAGACATCCTTTTTTATAAGTATGTAAACATTTCTTATAAGTAAGCAAAGTATCCTGACCACAAAAGCATATTTTATTATGTGTTGTAGGGATGATCGTAGGAAGATCGAGGGAAAATGAGGTATCGGCAGGAAGCAGATCTCATGACTGCATAATACACGAGATAAGACAGGAATAAGAATGGAAGAAGTGCTGTTTCGAGCCGATAGAGATTGGCAATATAATATTTGAAATAGATCAGTAAAATTCTTGACAACAAACATTTTAATTATTCATTTTAATTATTATAATATTTTTAAATTGAAGCACGTTTTACTTACTCACTTTTACTGAACATATATGACCTGTAATCAAAATCCCCCGAACTCAAATGTCACAATATCCGAAATTTCTTACCTATTACAATATACATCTGCAGAAAATATTTCAGTTTTAATTTTTTATATATATTTATAATTAGTTATAACTTACGTCTGGCGGTCGCTGGCTCTTAGGCTTGTCTCTAACTTGTGCTTTTATATTTGCTTGCTTGTATTTCTATATTTCATTTAACTCGTAAATTTACAAGTCATTGGTATTTATATTGTCACGTGTCGTGGTTAGGGAGGAATGAAAACACTGTAAATTAATTAGCGATTTATTAATGAATGATCAATTAATTATCCAATGTACAAAGTCATTGAAAACGAATTACACTTAACGCTATTCATTATATTATACTATTTCGCAATATATCACTCGTAAATGAACACTTTATTATCGCTGAGTAACACGTATTTATCGCTTGTAGAATATTAAATTCTCGCACACAGAAGTCGCTTAGGTTTATTTCGCCAATTAGTTACTCAGCTCGATTATTTCGCTCGATATCTGTCGCTTCGCAAATTCACGACTGGGCACATCTGGCTTTTGTCTCGCGCACACTTTGCACTGAACGAACTTTCAAACACGACAACTCACTCCGCGCGGCGCAATTCCATATTTATATGTAAATGCTGGTATTTTCGTACTTTCTAGATTATTCTAGAGTATTAAGGAGAAGGTTTTTGTCGCTTCTCAGTCATTCCAGGCATTTCTAGATGTTTCCTGAAGATTATAGATAATTGTAGAGCGTTATAGTGTTGTTCCAAGTGACATTACCAGGGGTTTGGACAGTGAGTAAATTCGTTTTAGCATCTCGTTACTTCTTCTTCTTCTCGTGCCCTGTCCGTTTACCGGACGTTGGCTATCATGTTGGCTATGCGGACTTTGTTTACTGTGGCCCGGAACAGCTCCACAGTAGACTGGCCAAACCACTGTCTCAAGTTTTTCAGCCATGAAGTCCTCCTTCTTCCAGGGCCCCGACTTCCGGCAATCTTTCCCTGCATTATGAGATGCAAGATCTAGTATTTCTCTGGATGTCTCATCACATGTCCTAGATATTAAAGTTTTCGGATTTTTATTGTTTTAATAACTTCTTTTTCTTTATTCATCCGAGCCACAATATCTTCATTCGTAACTTTGTCCATCCAGCTTATTTTGAGAATTCTTCTATAGATCCACATCTCGAATGCCTCAAGTCGCCTTATTAAGGTTAAGATTAATTCCCAGCATAATTCATGTATCACATGATATCCTATATAGCTAACGGTCAAGGCTCTAATAACAGAGAACTTATCCGCAAAATCCATTTTTGATATAAAAGGCATGATGACAGTATTAAAGAATTAAAGAATAAGTGATTTTAGAGAAGAAAATATTTTGAAAGGATTATAAAAAAATTATCCAATTTTAATATACCTTCACATTGAGAATAATAAGATTTTCAATAAAATAAAATTATAAAATGGTGCAATCCGCCATTTTAACTGAAACACCGGTCAGAGCGAATGACGTCACGCCTCAGTACCCATCACCGTGTCTTTGAACCGTTGCCATAAACACAATGCAATGTTTACTGAGGCTTGACGTCACGTAGACGAAATGTCTGCGAAATGACTGTAGAAAAACGCTGCGGGCGTTTTTGCGCGAAATTAAAAATATGTAGATGAAAGTGCAATTATTTACGTAAAATCTTAGTTTATTACTGAAATAATGTTATTTTCGGTAATAGTAGACGTGTACCTACAATGTAGAATGTTATTTCAAAATCTGTCATCATTGCTAAAAACCTTTTTATTTTTAAGCCTACACACATTTCACATCATTATTTTTATGACATATAAGAGCGCCAAGAAACTTTAAATATAACACTAAATCAAAATAGCGAATACCTTCTGACATATGATTTATATTATTATATACTTCGTTGCTGTCAAAGTTGTAAGAAAGTAATAAGATTATTCGAGATCTGAGAAATAACTTTTTCTGACTGTAGGTAGGTACGTGGATATTTTCCAAGAATGGATATTTTACGGAAACATCAGAAATATCTCATGCCTCACTTTTAATCTCGGAACTACACAAACAATTTAAATCTAAGCTTGTTGTAACGAACGTATATATTATTACTATTGTGCATTCTTGTAACGAATGTTCATATTGTTAGTAGGATATTTAAATATACTATTAAACTAACTGTAACCCGTCAAAAATGACGGTACTTTTATTTTTCGGTTTCTAAGGAATGAGTTTTTATTTATTTTATTAAAAATAAATCGTAAAAAAAAAATTTCGAAAAAAAAAATTTTTGTAAAAAAATTTTTTTTCGTTAAAAATATTTTTTTCGTAAAAAAATCGAAAAAATATTTTCGAAAAACAGAATACCATAAATAAGTTACGGACATCACACGAGGTTACATGGATTATAATTGGGATGGGATGTTACGAGAAATTCACATATTCTTTAAATATACCTACTACTGAATTTTCAATTATATTGAGTTAAATTTTGAGCATTAAATTTGATTCATCTTAATTTCCTCGCAAACTATTTAGGTATTTTTTTCGCTCCTGCCATTCACAAAAAGGCAATACTAGACCATGTGATTTTAGAAAATTTTTACAAAGATCGCAAACATCTTCGTTTTGATGATTTTTTTTAGTTTAGTGAGGTTATTGTTAAAAAAAGCAATTTCAATAAAAAAAGAAACACTGGCGAAGGCGCGAGGCGGGTAGGGTGAGGGGGTACCTATATGTTGCTCGACACCGCGCGCTACTCCAAGTCCAAGTAAAAACTGCGAACAGCGAGCGACGTAATAATTCTGGCGCGAATAAGTGTTTTACTCGAACTAACACAGCGACGAATGAATAATATTTACTTATTAATTAAGGTAAATTATAGAAGTCTCGCAGAGACGTTGCTTTTTGTTTTTAATGAAATTTAAAGACGTCATGTCTTTGCTTTGGGTGATATTGGATTGCCTCAAATTAAAATCGGGATATAGCATAGAGACTTCTACCTCCTGTACATCTCGCGGGTGCTAAGCGGGCGCTAAGCAAAATGGCGGCCTATTTATACGCTGCGCCCCATAGGGATACCACATAAAATTAATTTAATTTATAATAACTACAAAGTAACAGCATTTGTAACGGTAAGAAATTAATTTCATCATTTATTAATTAATTTAATTACGTATATATACATTTTTTGAATCGTGAACAAAAAATACGTGCAGAAATATACTATTCGTTATTGATTTTTGACGCTTTATTTTTCTTTTTTTTATTTAATCTTTATTTTCGCTTTATTTAATCTTTACGCTCAATTTATAGAACTAACTAATTTCGTGATTGCGATGTGAGAAACGTACAGCATGAAGTAGGAATGAAAGAATTTATTAATTTAATTCGGCAGATTCAACTTTGACATTATGCGTCGGAAGAAAATGCCAAACTCGATAAATTAAGGTTATGTTGAATTTAGATTTCTAATATCTTATAACTTTGGTTCAGAAAAAAAACTGTTCGACAAAAATAATAAATAAAGAACATATATTTTATTCATTCTGACAAATCAAAATGGTTGTAAAATTCTTTATCGAAAATGAAGCGATTTAATAATACCCGTAAAGGAAAAATATTAATAAATTCAGCTGTTTTGTTTTGCAATTTGTTGTTCGAAGAATATTTTTTCTTCTGAATGAAGGTTTGAGCTTCGTGGTGACATGATTATTAAAATAAAACACAAATCACTTTGTTTTCACCACTTTATTGGATTAAACAATCTACATGTTTCGAGAATAATGTTCTCTACTTCAGGATTGTTACACAAATAATCCTGAGGAAGAGAACATTTTTCTCGAAACATGTAGATTTTATATCTAATAAGTGGTGAAAGCAAAGTGATTTGTGTTTTATTTCAATGTTATGTTTTGTTATATACTTTTCAAATGTAAGACTGTTTTATGCGAAATATATATAAGTATGTATGTGTAATGGTACCTACCTATCTTTTTGGTTCGATACTACTTTTTTGTATTTTTTCACACGATTTTAAGGTTTTCTCTGCGAGCATGAATAAATAAATAATTTTTCAATTTTTACGCTCGGTTCGTGGGAAGTCGTAGACTTCTTTACCGAGTCGTAACTGAGCGTTACTGAGAAAAGACGTTTCGCATTATTTGCGACTACTGTAAGGCTCGTTCAATTTTTTAAATGGACCGTGTTATTTTAAAACCGCCTAAAAATAGTTGTATATTTGTCTAAAAAAATATATTGATTATTTTATTTGTATATATCTACTTTTATATGAGAAATTACCTTTCATCAAATTAAATTTCATCATCAGGGTGTTGTATAATTGTCAAAATATCAGAATGAAATGTCTTTTGTTTCTTATTTTTCAAATAATTTAGAAAAACAAGAAACAAAAGACATTTCATTCTGATATTTTGACACTTATACCTACAACACCCTGATGATAAAATGGTACTTTCTGAAATATGTTGGTGGAATTAGTCATATAAAAGTAGATATATTTTTAGTATTTTCTTTTCTCTTTATGTCATTATTATGTTTACACGTTATTGTTTTTTTCTCTGTAAACTATCTATATATTCTGATTATGTACACTCACCTATCGATTGTAAAATCCCTATAGGGCGTTAATTAATAAATAAATAAAATAAAATAAATATATACAAATAAAATAATCAATATTTTTTTTAAATATCAATCTACAATGTTGCTCAATCATTTGGAAAAAAAGTATATATCGTCGCTGTATATATAATTAAGCCTATGTGCCGTTTAATACATTCTCAGATGAATGAATCAATTTGTCAATTTTTCATATAAATAATAGAGATATACTAAAAAAAACATCGCCGTTCATCTACCAAGTCTTCCAAGTAATTATTAAAAATATTTTTTATAAATCTAGTCTGTGCAATTATTTTTTAAAACAGTTTCATTCGTTTTTCTCAGAATGTACTAAAACGGCACATAGGCTTAATTATATATACTGTGACGATATGTCTATTGATGCTCCAGGATTTTCTTGTAGTTTCTCCTGTATTTCTTGCACCTGTATATATATGTCGCACATTACTAGACAACCATAATCAGCTAAGCAGTCTGTTCGTCGTCCCCAGCGGCCGAGGCAGCAGTCGCTGGGCGGGGTGCTGCGCCGGGAGGGCAACTGGCGCTGCCTGGTGCTCAGCGCGCTGCTGGCCGGCTGCCTGGCCGCGGCCGCCTGGTGCCGCCTGGCGCAGGTGCAGAGGGTGGTCATCAACTTCTCCGTGTGAGTACCCTCACCAGCCGCCCCTACCGCCTTGCCGCTTGTCTGCCAGACCAACCGTTTGCTTACAGGCAACGCTGGCGTTTGCTGGTTGATCTGTTTCGCTCTGTAAAACTCTTTAAACATATTTAACTGTAAATGGTTGCGTATATTTTACACGAACCGTATGTTTTTCCGAGAAACGATTCTCGACGTTTCGTTGAAGTCGTATTCAACGTCATCAGGAAATCGATCTGTACCTGTGGAGGTTTAGAAGCGAAATTATATGCACTTTGTTGTGGAGTGTTCACTTCTTCTACAGTGAATGAGCCCACCGTATTCCCAGGACCGTTTTATGAGCGAAAGCTCCCATATCGGTCCTACTCATACGTCGCCAGGTTGACAATTTTTTACTGTAAAGGCCATCTCCGTGTCACGTCGTGTAAAGGGCGACTGCGACCCGGAGAGACCTGCAATAGTCCATTCACTGTACCTCCTTCACATAACACACTTTATTGTAAATTATCAAAGAAAAGCATAAAATACAGGTAAACATAAATCAGTTAGAAAACATATAGCAAACATAGAAATAGAAAATTCATTTAAAATATAACAATAGAACATGGTAAGAGTAAAAACAGAATTCGGGTGGGAAGGACAGTGAGGGGACGTCTGGGGAAAGGACACACTCCCTAATAGGGAAGAACAAGACAAGGATCATACTTAAAGGCGGAGTTCAAGTCCGAGTACTACGGGTCCATAGTCTACGGAGAAATTACCCACGAAGCAGCTCCCAGCGCAAAACCCACGTCTTGGCGAATTCACAGAAGAGTCCGAGGTTTCTCTCATTCTTGATGAGGTCACTGTTCCGTGCGGAACCGTGCCTCACCCCCTCCAGTCTTGCAATCATAATCTCACTTTTTCTACAATAGAGTTCGTCAGTGTGCAATATGTACCTACTAATTGCGGTTGAATCAAAGTCGTGAGAACAGGGCGCCAAATACGATTCGTATAAAATATCCGTAACCATTTACAGTTAAATATGTCTAACGACCGCAATAATAACCTTAACTCTTTAATAACTCTTTAAACTTTGATTTTTTTTAATTTTTATGTCAACAAGTTTCATCGTAACCATTCTTCCATTACGACAGTGAAGTGAGACGCACCCCAAATCCAGGGCGGTTTTACGAGATAAATTCTCATATCGGCCCTGTTTTTATTCCAAGTGTACTCTTTTGCAACAGTGAAGTGAAACAGTGAAGTGAGTAAGAGCAAAAGCTTCCATATCAGTCCTACTCATTTTTTTCCGTGTTGTTCCGGTCGTATAAGCCGTTGTGAAGCGGCATTGCCACTAAAACAAAGACATTCACTGTCCCCGCCCTGGGATACTCTTTATTAAACCAAGAAAAATACATAAGAAAATACATATCATTCCTCCTTTATAATGTTAAAAAAATTTATACTACCTGAAGAGATCATCATGAGAACCTCTTTCCATTTGGGAAAGACATTGAATTAGTATGTGTAAGCCGTGCGTACGAGGCACATTGTTTCGTTGTGTTGATGTTTACGGTTATAAACACCAACACAACGTACTAATGTGCCTCGTACGCACGGCTTACACATACTAATTCGATTATCTTTCTAAAATGGAAAAAGGTTTACCTAGTAACGTCAGCTTGTACAACTCCGAACGCATTCTCCGTACTATTTGTTTCTTTATTCACAATAGCATAAAGTAGTTTTATTCTACCCTGAAGAGGTTTACATGAAAAAATTAGCCTCACGTGGGCACTAACTGATTCACTTTACCTGCTGACGTCAGCTAGTCCGGCAGCTCTGACATGGTTCTCTATATGGTTTCTCTTTGGGGACAATCATGCCTTCATACCTTAACCCTTCTGTAAGTATCCCTTGACAAAATGTCTGCTTAAAACATTAAAAATACTTATTTTACATTTCCGTCAATTTTTTCTATTTTAGTATTATGTAAATGTAGGCAAATTAAAATGTATTTAATTATTTGTTTATTTTGTGGCAATTGCTCATTTAGGAGATCTTAATTTCCTATATTCTATGAATTCTATATACTAAAGTAAGGTGTGTGACAATACAATGACTATCTATTTTATTCTATCATGAGCAAAACAAAACTACCGCAAAATAAACTAATAATAACATCTGGTGACCTTATTGTATTTTTATTACAGAACTATCTATCCACAGTTGTATTTATGCTTTTATTGTAATGTATTTGATGTATTTTACTATTACTACCATTCAATTTTAATCGAATTTATGTGTAATAATATTTAATCCTAAGCGCTTTCAGTGGATACACCCATCATTATCAGAGGCAACATTAGAACTGCCTCTTTGCCTCTGAGATTGATGGATTTTTTTCTTACTTTTTTTATTAGGTTCTATTTAGATACATAGTATGTACAATATTTTATTTGATAAATAGTATGTACAATAAGTGGTTGTTGGTGTTTGTGTTCTTAGTCCTTCTCACTAGGGGTTCCTGTGCTGAGGAGGACTAGTTTTTTCCTATTAGATTAATATCTATGTCGTTTTTATTACACTTTTTAATATGTCTGCATCAATTTCATTTAATCAATTAGTGTATATTATAGATATCTCACAGAGACAAAACTGTATTAATTATGGGAAAGTAGGTATAGAAGTCATTTGGGTGTAACAGGACTTATGACCTGTCTTTTTATGGTTGGCTTAAGTGATCACTTTACACAATTGTAACATTCGCCATTTCCACCCATGATAGAATATACCATGCTTATTCATTTTTTGGAAGTTGTATATATGTTCAAATTGCGTGAAGCTTTCATATATGAGTTGTAAGCGTCTTTTCCATGCGGCCTGTGCAAAGCCATTTTCATTCCCCTAAATCCCCACAGATGTCGCTAAATGAGAAAATCTACAATTGATTTACGGAATTTTGGGAGCAATATACTTTATAGTATGTAATGAAATTCATCCGAATACTTGCATTACACTAGGATACGCCAGGAAATATTATTTCCAATTTTTGTTAAATTCCTTTTTTACCAGTATTTACAATTCAGAATATTTTGAGTTTGTTCAAATCTTTCAGAACAGTGCTGGATTTATGTCACAGAGACATTATTAATCAATTAGTGTATATTATAGATATCTATAATATACACTAATTGATTAATAATGTCTCTGTGACATAAATCCAGCACTGTTCTGAAAGATTTGAACAAACTCAAAATATTCTGAATTTCATTTAACCATATTTTTTTTTTTTTTTTTATTCTCCTCAACCCTTTTTTTAAGGTTAGAGGAAGGATGTTGTGGAGCTCAATTGAAAAATAATATGACTTCTTTGACCAAAAGTTGTGTTAAGCGTTGGTACTTTTCTGATTTCCATGTTAGTCCCTCTCATGTTATACGTCATAGTTCTATTGTTTGGTTTTGTGTTTTTAAATTGAAATTGGTGTAAAAGAGTACTCTTGGCATATATTTGTTTTATGTTCGGAACGTCAAGACATTTGAAAATCTCTGATTGGAAATAATAAAATGGTTTCTATAATGCTATTTTGAGATATATTTAAATGGTTGATATAATTTTTTGTGGCAGACAGACCCTCATGCTAAGATTCCATACTTAAGCCGAAAATAACACAAGGCAAAGTAAACTTTTTAAATATCTTTCTTGGGTCGTATATTTCTTATGTTTATGAAGAAATATACAAGTGTTTAATTTAAATTGTTTTAATCGTGAACTTAACTTCTATTTCTGTTGATGAAATAAGGCTAATTTCAATTATTTATATTATAGACTTTAAAGAAAACAATCAATTGAATGTACTTTTAAAATTCTACATGTACATTTTACTATGCAGGATATCCCACTTTTTGGAGGGCTAATAGACCTACTCATGACCGACCAAAATATCAAAATATGAACTTATTGAAAAATCGTTAGGCACTTTTATGTTTTCAGTTAGTTGTATCAGTTTTTCGAGTGCCATAGCTACAAATTCCATATTTAAAGATTATAATTTATATTATGCAACCCTGTATAGCCCTGCTCTTGATCACAGTCCAAAATGTAACTAATAGTGTTGTACTTTTGGAAAAACCTTTTTACTTGATCTTTGAGTTAATTTTTTTTATTCGCTAATTTTTACACTCCATAATGTAAAAATATATACCATACAACTATGGCAAAACGCTCATTATACTATTGCTTATATGTGAAACGTGGGTACTGGCTAAGAGGAATGAACTAGAACTGGAAGTTTTTGAAAGGAAAATTTTAAGGCGGATCTTTGGACAGGTTCTAGAAAATGGAATTTAGCGCAGATATTACAACAATGAGTTGTATTCAAGGAGCTAAACGTGACAAAATTTATAAAACTGGGAAGATTTCGGTAGCTGGGTCATGTGGAGATAGATAATATTATTTTATATATTTTTATAAATAAATAAACAAATTGTGTTGACATCTGGAGGAGGAACAGTAAATGGACTTTTGCGGTCCGAATCTTGCGGCGTCGCCCTTTACACAATGCCGCACGGGAAGAGCTATTAGTGAAAACTTTGAAAACAACCTGGCGACGTATGAGTAGGACCGATATGGGAGCGATCGCTCATTAAACGGTCCTGGGAATGCGGTGGGAGTCCATACACTGGGTAATGTGGAGAGAACAAGCACCTTAGTCCTTACTGACTTCAAGACGGATAGGGCGAAGGAGCTTAGGAAGGCCAAAATTAAGATGGAGTGACAACGTCCTCAAAGACATCTCTGCCTTAGAGCTTCTGAACTGGAGAGTGCTGGCACTAAACCGAGATGATTGGAGGAAGAATTGAGGAGGCCAAGACTCAAAAGTTATATGATGATGATTTCTAATATTGCAAGTTATTTTAAAAAAATGCTCATTAGTGTAGTTAGTTTTTTCAATTTCACTTACAATTTACTTTTATGATTCCTTTCAGCGAGCTCGTTCGCTGGATTAATCGCTTTCTTAGCTATAAACATAACTGACTGTTTGTTTATAGGGTTCTTGTTAAAGAGCCTTTTAAGCAGGCAGCGCACCATAAAAATCTAACAATTTAGGCCTCCCCAGAGCGTCATTGTATCATCATCTAAATGTAATGGACTTTCTAAGCTTAGAAGAAAGCACGTGCTAAGACGAGGATGTAGTATTTTCCAGGAAGTGCACAAAATATCTTATCTCTGAAATAGTCAGTTTCTAATTTTTTCATGATAGTTTGGAGATAAATGTATTTGTAGTAAGATTGGTTTGTTCCGCTATTAAGAGCGAGTGGACTAAAGTGAATAGTATGAAGAATCTTCGATTTTTGCAGGGGCGCAAATTTTTTTGTAAAATTACCTGTTTTTTTATAACTCCCTTTCTTTTAACTCGTAGCATCTGCTTGCTTGCTTGTCTGTCGAAAAAACTTTGTATCGATTTTTAACCCTTTTCCCGTGATCCAATCGAGCTGAAACTTTGCATGCAGACTCGTGGAGACGATAAAAAAGATCTAACAAATTTTAGTTTAAAAAAATTAATAATTATAGTATAATTTTGGATTTTTCGAAATTTTTTATAACTCGCTTTCGTTGCATCGCCCGAATCGAGCCCAACGCGTAGGTTAAGCGCCAAACCTGTTTCCACTAGTAAATGAGAAAGGGGGTATAATAAAAATTCGATTTTTATGGGTTAGTTTTTTAAAATGTTAAATTGTATTAATTTATATAAAAAGAACAAACAAATTAATAAAATATTTTTGTTTTTTTACTCCCTTTATGTTAACTCGTGGTGTCTGCTTGTCTTCTTGTCTAACGAAAAAACTTTGGATCCATTTTAAACCCCTTTCCCATGATCCAATCGAGCTGAAACTGCTAGCAAACTCGTGGCGACGATCAAGAAGATCAATCAAATTTTCGTTAAAAAAAAATAATAAATTATCGGATTTTTCAAATTTTGAATGGTTTTTTCATACAACTTATTAAGTTGTGTGAAAATATTTCAACGCGTCTGGTCGCCGCGAAACCTGATTATAGTATAATTTTGGATTTTTGGAAATTTTTTATTACTCCCTTTCGTAGCGTCGCCCGACGCTTTTAAGCGAAAAAAAATGTTTCAACTAGTAAATGAGAGTATAATAAAAACTTGGTTTTTATGGGTTATTCTTTTTAAATATTGTTTCACAAAATTTCCATAATTATTGGTTTTTAGGTTATATTAGGTCAAAACATTTTTTTTTTATTGTTGTGTATTTCGCTTTCTGTAATAATTGTAGAGTTTCGCGCTTTAACTTTGCACGCAATTGTCGAGACACACCAAAAACTTATTTGAAATATTCATGGCACATTCTTTAATACCAGCTTCTTTAGAATAAATACATCTGTATAGTGTGAACCCATTTCAACACTGAAGGCACAGTATAGTAAAGCATACAGTATTATATCTTCATACAAACAGCCGAAACGACGCCCTTCGAAATCTCGGTATACTTCGAACTGCTCAGTCGCCGCAGGGCTGCAGTAACGTACGGACGCAAGCAGGGTGAGACGCTCCCACGCATACATTTAGGTCAGTTTATGGCACCCCAAACCATAAAGAGTTAGTCAATGAGCAGCCCTGGTGCGTTTTTAACCAAGTTTAAGTACCAAGCGGCCGTAGGTATTTATTTCAAGGACACTGCCAAGATAACATACTGTATGTATTTATTATACTGTGCTGAAGGCATGTCTGGTGGAAAGTTCAAGCAAGTTGTAAAATTTTCTGGCAATAAAAGGAAAGGATATTTTACGTTCGTTTTATAGTGCGGCGATAAATAAGTTTGAGTTATGTTTCGAGACCAAACTCTTTTTAATGCTATGCAATGGCCCTATGTAATGGTCACAAAATATGATTTTTAACGAAGAGAGAGAACTTTGATATTGACATTTATTTATTTATTTGGGGGGAAATTAACAGCATCAGATATATATATATATTAACAAATATAAAACAATGGATATTAAATTATGCCATTTACAAATTTTCCACTGAATATGTAAGAAGTGTGATATTGTAAAAGATATTTTTAATATTATTTTAACAGCGACTGGGGAGGGTGGAGGGGAATGTGGGACGGGAGTAGAAGGGAAGATAAATTGTGAGAATTAATTTGGGTGCGTTTGTGTAGATATTGTTTGTTTTAATGTCCCATATCGTTCAGTAAAAAATGTCAATGTGGTGATAGTTTGCGTTAAACGAATTTGTGGATATGTAGATAAAGGAGTTTTGTTTTGAGTTGGTCTTGCAAAGGTGGTAATGAAAAGCAGGTTTTTGTCTGTTATTGCGAGTTGGGATGTGGAAAGATATACGTTGAAGAAGTTCACGATTGTCTACTAGGTTGTGTGATATTTTAAATAACATTACCACGTCAGCTATATCTCTTCGACAAGTTAGAGTCTGCGTGTTGAAAAACTTCGCAGAGTATTCATTGCATAAATGAGATCTAAATGAGCTGAGGTTTAGGTATCTTAGGAATCTGTTTAGACACTTTCAATTATATTTTTATGTACTACATAACCTGGATGCATATTCTAAAATACTACGAACGTATGATAAATAAAGTATCGTGAGAGTACTAAGATTTTTGAAATGTTTACATGCGCCTATGACAAAACCAAGCAAGATGATGCATTAGTGACTATGTAATCGATATGTTTGTTAAAATTTAATTTACTATCAAGTATCACTCCAAGGTCCTTGCTTCGGATTTGATAGATAATGGTTGATTATTAATTGAATACTCACTAGAGAATACATTTTTATTTCTTGTAAAACGTACAACGAAGCATTTAGAAACATTTATTTCCAGGCTGTGGGCTTTGCAATACGTATTCAGACGATGTAGGTCATCTTGCAGCCTTTGAGAATCATCCAATGAATTTATGGGAGATGATGGTAAAGTGTATAAATGTTCATTTACAATTGGAAAAAAATATGAAGTTTTTCGAAAGACCTAGGGGCGCCTAGAATAATTTAGAGAATTGTAGAGTGACCCAAAGATGCAGGGTGCCGGTTCTATTTATTTATTTATTAATTTATTTATCTTAATAATTTAGTTCCACACATAATGTTGTGTGGGCAAATACATGATTTCACTCAAAAATATTACATTCCATCTAATCATTTAAAAAAAATTATAATATAATTCTTGCACTTCAGTTTAAACCTCCTTATATTCTCCATGTTTTGAATTTCCTTTGCCAGGCTATCGAAGATTTTTATACCTTTATACATCATACAATTTTGTGAGGTGTGTTTCTTTTTCTTTGGTAGTCTTATGTTGTCGCTTCCCCTTCTTCTTCTTGTATTGTAGGAATGAAAATCCTTATTCAGCTTCATCCTGTCATCAAAGTATTTGGGTACTAATCCATGTTTAATTTTAAATATTTGTACCATTGCATTATATATTATTATAATGCGGCCGACATTTACAAATTAATATCAGTGAGAAACATAGTACGAACGATATTTTTAAGTGACAATTTTCGGACGCGAACAATCTAGAGAATTCTGTTATACAGGGTGGGGCAAAGCTATTTGCTGATTTAGAAATTATTTTTTTTAAATAAGACTGTACACTGACATGAGCAAAATCTCGAATTTTGGATTCCTCATTAATCCTGTTTGTCACTATTGAAATCTGAACAGCGTCCAAACTTCTCATAAGGGGAATACGGCATCCCTAGTCAAAAGTACCTGCGTAGTTTAGTATATTCGTGGTTCGTGGAATATCATAATGTATCTGGAGGGCTGACGTCACGAGTTTACGACAATAGAACGAAAACGGCTTAAACGTGTTCTCGGTAAATAAGCTTTGCACCGTGGTGTCAGACACCCCCTCCTCTTCCCTCCCTCCCCCGTCATCCCGTATTTTCTCTTCCCTTACGAAGAGAGGGCAATTTATTAAAATGGATTTATTACACTGCATTAATTAGTGATGTAAAACAGGGGTGCGAACTGCGTACAGTGTAGAGGGACCCACCACACGCCCAAGGCCGTTTTATGAGCAATAGCGCCCGAATCGGCCCTACACTTTCGCCACCCAATTCGGCATTTATTTAATGCTTAAGTAGTAATCCCCCCCCATATGAGTGCTCAAATAATATGAGTGCAAGCGGTGCGGGGAGGCGTCCACACAAAACCGACCCACTGTCAAACATAGCAAACAATACAAAAAATAAACAAGAAAAACCCCTGAGGGAAAAATAAAAATAAGAAAAAAGGCGCACTGCGTACAGTGGTATGCAAATTTATTGGAACAGGTACTTTTTTATTTCTTCAACTTTTCGTAGAGGCAAATAAAGCAATTATTTAAAAGTTTCATTTATCACACAAAGTCACTGGACACGAATTTTATCAGAGCACCGTTCTTTAAATTACACTTATTGTCACTAGTGATGGTTAAACCATTATTTTATTAGGGTATTTTCGGTACAGTTAGGTATTTGGGATTTGTATCTGATCATATCAATTATTGATAACTAAGATATAAATGTTGTTTAGTACGATGGTTGCCCTCGAATTGCAAAAATTCCGTTGCCAATCATTGACGCAGTCAGATACAAATATCTCAAATATCTGTTAATGTGTCACCGGTTAAAATACCATAAAAAATTGTCTCTCAAAAATATTCCACACAGGTTTGCACTAATTGACGTCACCACCGTGTTTTTTGTCCATATTTTATATTAATATCTTTCCATATTCTATATTTATATAATTTACATATATTTTTTTACATATATTCTTTTTCGCTATTGCTTTGGTATTTAATAATATCTATTTGTTTTTTTTTTAATATTTTATATTTATATCTGCAATTAATTGATTAATTTTATAGTTAAAAAGTATTTTGTTTTAAATTCATATATTTTATATTCATAAATATAAATGATCCATAAAAGTAATCAACGTCATAAATATTTTTTTTTTCAATTTTTAAATCACTTCGAACGTAATTTACGGGATGGCGTAGGGATCCTTCAGCGATCCTGTCTTTATCTTCTCAGTGTTGGCAAAATATCGCAGGAAAAAAAGGCAGAACGGTCTTGCTAAGTAGTATTTAAAATGTCAACCAGGCGACAAATGAGCAGAACCGATATGCTCTCAAATTTTATAAGCAAAAACTATTTTTTGCTTATAAACCGGTTCTGGGTAAGCGGTGGATATCATTCACAAATTTTTCACTAATCACTAGTTTGAGGAACGCATAACACTCGTCTTTCCAGAATATTCGCAATATTCGAACGCCCGGTAGATACTCTCGTAATGTATTTCATTTGCCACATTCAATAGCCGTTTATTGCTTGTTTTCTGGGGTTTATCTCCGGTTTTGCTGAAATGCATAAGAAAATGTTGCCGCGCGTTCTGCGCTCAATTTTATACTCACGATTCTTTTGAAGTTTCCAATTTATTTCCGTGTATTCCAGACACTACCAGAACTTTCACTGTTATCAAACAAATATCCCGAGTGCTCAAAAATTATCGATAATGTGTAATTCTTTCCGTTTGTACAGTCTTGTGAAAATATCTCTATTAGAGATGAACTCACAGATAGATAGACACTAGTAAGTCATGTTTTTTCCTGTGTAATCTACACAGTAGACGTTATCAATTTCTTCTGCGTGGGGGATGAAGGAGTGACGTCATGTAGGAAAAGCAATACAGCTCGGCTATTGAAAACTGATTACTAAACATATCAAAGCCATTCCGAATACGCCAAATGATATGTACAAATTCGCAACGGATGTAGAACATAAATGTTATTGACAGCTTTATTCCCATGGAGCATTTACTAATGGGCTGTGTGTTCAGGGGCGGATTTAAAGACAGATTATAGGAGATTCGTAGACTAGTAAAATAAACAGTAAGTATACCTTAAAAAACTAACCCATAAAAAACAAGTTTTTATTATATTTTTTGCATTTTTCTTTCTTTCTCTTTTTGTATTAATTTTTTGTCATTTGTATTGTTTCCAATTTGATATTCTATCAACATATTCCTCTTGCTTTTAGTTCATGTGGAAAATCTATTCCATGTATATTATTATCCTTAAAATTAATAGAATATTGAAAACGTAATAATTGGAATAGGGGGGCACGGCGTCGGCGAAACCGTCTGATCGGACCCATGGCGCGAGTCAGACTAGCTGAAACAGGTTTCGCGCCTTCTCCACGCGTCGGGCTCCTTTCTCATTTGTATGGTTTCCAATTTGAAAAAACCGTTAAAATTTCGAAAAATCCAAAATTATACTGTAATTAAACTTTTTTAAACTAAAATTTGTTAGATCATTTTTGCTGTCGCCACGAGTCTGCCTGCAAAGTTTCAGCTTGATTGAATCATGAAAAAAGGGTTAAAAATCGATCCAAAAATTTTTCGGCAGACATGCAGACGCTACGAGTTAAATGAAGGGAGTAAAAAGAATCAACACTAGAATGCCCGCTTCCCTAATGTATAAGCCAATAAATGCCAAGACTGTGTTTAGACAAAGAAGTTTCTTAACAAGGCTCCTTTGTTATTTATTGTTCTTCTGAAAACATTAAGATTTCGGATACGTTGTCACTTTTCAAAAAAATGATAAAGGGTGTTATGAAAATGATAAAAGTGACAGTCAAATAAGAAATCCCCTGTAGAAGACCGAATTGCAAGCGATATGATTAAGCTAGGAGGTAGAGAACTTAAAGAAGCAATCAGAATACTTATGAATAAATGTCTGGAAGACAAAACCTTATACATAGAAAAACGCAGAAGTTAAACCAATAAGTCTACTCTCCCACTTATATAAACTACTTACAAAAATATTGACAAATCGCTTGGCATGAAGACTTGACATTTACTAACCAGTTGGACAAGCTGGAGTCCGCAAAGATTTCAGAACCATAGATCATATCCAAGCTTTGCGTCTGCTCATAGAGAAAGCTACCGAATACAATACAAATATGCACCTCGCTTTTATTGATTACCGCAAAACATTTAATTATGTAGAAATATGAGCTCTGAAAGCTCGCAAGAATTGATTCACGATACATAGACTAATTAAATATAATTATGAAAATGCTACCATTGATGGACGATGATTTTAAAATAAATAAAATAAAAATAGAAAAAGGTGTACGACTAGGTGACACAATCTCTCCAAAACTTTTCACACTAGAAGTTTTCACACACTTTTTAAACAAGTCAATTGAGAAAATAAAGGAATTAAAATAAATGGATTATACCTTAATTATCTTCGTTTTGCAGATGACATAGTTATAATTAGTGAAGACATATACAAACTCAAGGAAATGGTAAAGAATCTTCACGATGCATCCTTAAAAATTGACAGAGTTAACATTGAAAATAAAACCATCGGAATACCTTGGACATAAAATAAAATTGGGTAAAGAAAACCAAATGCAGAACTACCGAGGCGAATAGGATTAACCTGGGCTGCGTTACTCAAGTATATACTTAAAAATAGAGAAGTGCCCATAAATTTAAAAGCTAAAGTCTACGACTCGTGCATCTTGCCAATGACAACATAAGGTCTTGAAACTGTGTCCCTTACTGTCAGTAACTTACAAAGCTAAAGTGCGTTCAGCGAGCAATGGAAAGACTAATGCAAGGCGTCAGTTTGCGTGACAAAATTTAAAATGAGACGCCGAACAAAGGTTACCGACATCGCAGAAAGAATAACAAAGCTTAAATGGCAGTGAGCAGGACAGATAGCGAGACAGGACAGTGGCAGATTGTCACCAACAATCCTAAAATGGAGACCCTGAAACTATAAAAGAAGAGTAGGGAGACCACAAAAAGGTAGATAAATGACATTGTCCAGCGTGTGGGTCACAGATGGCAACAAATAGCCCAAGATAAAAAACATTGGAATGTTTTATAAGAGGCCTATGTCCAGCAGTGGAACAATTGTGGCTGAGAGAGGGAGAGAGAGAAAGAGATATTCAAATGTCTTTAATTAAATTACATTAGGTAACCACATATTTTTCCTATTGGTCAGTAATATGTTTTTCTTATCGTATTGCCCCCTCCCCCCTTTTTATCCCGTAAGGGGGTGCTCTCTTCCAGTCCTCTTAGTTGCTCCAGTCTGTTTTGCTTCTCACCCGTGAATTATATATTGTGTTTTATTTTTTCTATCTCTATTTATTTGTTTTGTGGTCTTTTTGTAATCTGTGTTTTTTATAAAGAAATAAATAGCCGGGACAATTGGGGCAAATTTTGGATGGCAGCCGTTCGGCCCACTTCTTTTCTTCATCAACGGGTCACATGGTTGCTTTTAGCATTAAAAAAATTCCAATAAGGTGGCAAATCAACAGGTCCGAAATAGGAAATTTGCTAACAAAACCATCCTGGGTAAGTGGTAGACTTGCCACCATATTCGCCAGTAATTCCGATTCTCTGTAATTTTGAACGTCGTAACATTTACGTGCATCAATCGCTCTCAGAATTTAATACAACCAACCCTGTGTTGTATTAAATTCTGAGAGCGCATACTCCATCGCATGCTCTAAAGCTGCCTTAAATATACGTGGTACGTACATATAAGGCAGCTTTAGAGCGTGCGGTTTCATGGACCGGACAGATCTGATAGCATGGATGTGACTGCGAATCTGAGACACAGGGGAATCAACCCCATTGACCTACCCGCCTCCGGGTTATATATTATACCTAGGCTGACAATAAAGTAATGATAATGATTTAAAAACAACCCTTATAAATATTTTTAACCAACTACAATTTTATCACCTTAAATCAAATAAGTGAATAGGTAGGTACACAAATTTAAATTTTTTTTTTTCAACTGATTCAGCAGTTGTATTGTAGATTAACATTTAAAAAAAAATAATGATGGTGTTATTTCTATATATGTCTGCATAATCATGGTTTTTCTGAATTTTCAAATCATTTATTAGAAAATGATCACGGTTTTGATAAAAATTTAGGACTTTCTATTTTACACATTTTCGGTCGGAAATTGAATAATTTAGAATCATAAGAAATTAGTAAAGCATGTATTAATTAAACAAAATTTTATTAAAAATCAATTAAATTAAACTACTAGCCCAATATCAAATTCAAAAATAAACTGCCCTGACCTACTTATTCGACTACCCATTCGAGTGCCATCAAGATCTACCAGAACTGACGTCACATTCAATCTCCCACACTGCCACACAAACTCTAAACAGAATTCATTATTTTCAGTGAACTCGACATTTCCAACACGACAATCATTATGATCAAAACACACATTTAATACATTGCGTAACTCCACACGGCCTTCTTTTAAACTTAATTAATTTTTATCACACAGATCTTATTCCTTATCCCACTTTCTCTTCACTAAATCCATTTCCCCTCCCTTCCTCTCCCCCTGAAAAAAAATTTACCGTACTCACTTCATGTATTAATGTATTTTTATATCTTTTTAAAAAACTCTTTCTTCCGATTATCTTTTTATCGCATTTGTTAAATATGTATTCTTATTATGTTATATAATACATAGTATTCTAGGTTTATCAAGTGAATTCATATAATAAGTTCAATATTACTATTATACCATATGTTCTATTTCTTAGTATCAAATAAGCTCTTTGAATTCTAAATAAAATAAGAAAGTAGAACCATTGAAGTAGAAAAAGAAGTGTGATAAATATGATTACGATTTTCGAAATAAATTTTCACAATTTGAAGGCGTTATACAAGTCTATTCATGATGAAATGACAAATCAAATTATGTTCAAATGGCTGTCGCTATAAAAAGTGTTGCCCATTCGAAAAACTTGTATGCTTAGATGTAAGAATGCGGATGAGGTGAGATTTTTGTGCGATGGTATTTTCGTTACGAGGAGCATTCGCACTTCTCTACTTATCAAGCAGCTACCACAGCTATGAATATTATTTATTTATTTTTCATTTATTGGTTTTCTTACAGCCATATAATTAATAAATCTTGAAAAAAAACAATTGTTGATGTACAGAGCCTTGGGCCAACTACAAGAAAACACATAAATACAAGAATATTAAACCAGGATCGATAAAAAAAAGAAAAAAACAATATGTCAAATAGTAAGTTTGTGTGAGTGTGTATTTTGTGTTTTTGTGTGTCCGTGTGTGTATGCATTTTTATGTGTCACATGTGTGGGAAGAAAAATGTCATCGCGCGAGTTTATACGTAACTGATTTCGTAAACTGCTCAAAACTTAAATATAAAATATCGAGATCTACAAAGGCCGTGTCATAGGTATCTAGAACTCTGTTAATAATACAGTTTACCGTAGTTTATTCTCCAATGATTTAAGTAGAAAAAAGGTGTGGTGCTCGTGTTCGTCTATGTGGGACATTAAAGTCTATCGAATTTAAAATTTCAAGTGAATCTATGCGATTATTAAGTACTTTGTAAAGGTATTTCATATCACTTATCGTTCGCCTGTCTTCAAGAGTAGTTATCTTGTGGTAGGTACTTATATGCGTCGTCGTAGTTATCGAAGTGGACGTAATTTTTGAAATTCAGTGTTTTTGTGAAAGTCTGAAATATGATAGCGACGTGTAAGGTTGCTATAACAGACAAGGAAAAATCCGACTCGTTACTTTATTGTCACACCTCGAACATACTACATCATGACAAAGAGTAGTTCATTGTTAAAGATTTAGTAGACACTGTTTAGCGATTATTTCAAGTAAACCCCAATACATCACGTCCCGTTTGATAAACGATAATCCAACAATGGATTTGTTTGACATTATCTGTACTACAAAAACCAACAAAATATTTCGTCACTACATTCTCATTAATCTTCCTGTCTCCGATTTCAAAGTGATGCACTGTTTTCATGTATTGTTTTTTTCTTTTCATTAAATAATTTATCGTCATATTTAGGCTGAGTATATTTTTTGATTAATATTAACCGCGCTTATTTTAGCTTCACGTATTTGTCTGCTTGTCTGGACGGAACTTGTTAACGATAATTTACCCGCATCCCAATGTCCAATCAAGCAGAAATATTGCACAATCATCGATGACCGCATTGAAAAATTTTTTTTTTTTTTGGATAAAGCTGCCTTTACCACCCCACATTAAATTGTTTAACTAACTAGCTAAAATATATTTAAACTGATGCAAGTACCTATATAAAATACAAATTATTCAATAAAAACTGAGGATTATATATATAATCTGCCACAAATAAACAGTGTCTCATAGCTAGTAGCAAATCTTCGGGGAGTCTTCGTCATGAAATTTTTTTCAGTATTTCTGGCTTATATTTTGAAAATCGTCTAAATGAGATTAATTTATATTTATTTATTTCAAAAAATCCTTCTTTACAATATATAGGTACTATTTTTTTTTATTAATTTAACAATAAAAGTATAAGATTAGATTACACATTTTTTTTATTAGATTTGTGGATTATGTCATTCTACTAGGCTACGCCTGTCCCAGAGTGGCGTTATAGAACACAATTATAATATTTTTTTGAATTCGTCAATAATATTTGTTTTCATAAGGTAATAATTATGTATCTACAAAGTATCAAGTGCAATGTTAGTGATAGATTGAGTGAGTCATAAGTCCAAGTGTAAATAAGTGTAGAATATTGTTCAATGTAAAAAGGGTTAAAGTTTTGTTTAAGATTATTTTTTATTTTCCTTAATTTATTTATTTATTTATATAGGTGTATATTTTGATTTATAGACATATCGAACATTGAAAATTCATTCGCTTTGATACAGATTAAATAAATTGATTAATACCTTATTGTTATTTTATTTGACTTGAATTTTATTTGACTTGAAGTGAGTATTTGACAAAGTGAATAAATGATCAATATTCTATATAAGTTTCTGTAGTGATAGTCCAAAATTTTACAGAAAATAAGTCAAAAATTTTGCGGAAAAAAATGCAAACTTTTATGTCGCTTATTTCCGTAACTGTCGACATTTCACCCAAAGTGTAAAAAATATTTTTTATTCAAAATTGTAAGATCAAGCCTTCTATGGCGGTTTTTCTACTAGCTACGAGACGCCCTGAATAAATCGTACTTGGAATCTTGATTACCTTAATATAATATGCTACCTGACAGACGAGTGTCACAATAAATGTTGAATCCATCTCTCAAATACAAATTTTAATCCTACTTTTTATGTTCTCCGGATACGTGTATACATTTTGATACACTTATCCTTTACAGTTTAGACATTAGGCCCAAGGTGTATCGGGTCGTTGGGTCTTGAAGAGTATCTTTGTTTCTGCGTGTTGTAATAATTGTGTTTCGAGTTTCTTTCCATAGCTGAGTAATCTGAATTTTAATATAAAAAAGTGTGCATGTCTTACTTATAGTCGTTCAGTAACACCAATAAAGTTATTAAATAAACTAATCACACAAACCAACTAGTTATAAGGTGTTATAAGCTTTTAGGTTTCGTAACACATATGTCAAAAGGATTTTAAAATGAGAAGGCACCGAGCAAATGTACAATTTCGTCATTCGATCAAAATTGGAATATGGAATGGCATTTTGGAGCCCACACCAAAGGAAATACATCGACATGATTGAGTAGATTCAAAAGAAATTCTTGCGCTACTTATACATGCGCAGAACAGGAGAATATCCTATATTCATGAACCATGAAGTACTGCTGAAGGAATGCAACTACCGAAGCCTCGAGTCGCGCAGACAGGAGGGCCTAGTCGTGTTGGGGGTTGAAATTTTAAGCAATAAAATTGAGGCCCCGAACCTGCTAGATAATTATGCCCTGTTTGTACCAAACAATTATTTGCGAAATCGAGGTCACGCGCTATTTCATATCCCAAAATGCAGAACGGACTTACTGAATAAGCACACTATAACGCGTAGTGTGAAATTCCTAAATGAACTGAGCGATCATGTCGATGTATTTTTTAATGATAGCATTGAAAGCATCAAACAGCAGATCGCCTCCGTCTAGGTACTCACTCCAAGATATACTTGCATTGTAAATGGAGCAATCTGTAATTAATATATATATAATATATATATATATATATATATATATCTATATATATATATATCATGTCTATCTCTCTAATCTCTATATCTATATCTTATATCTATAATAGTCTCTCTATCTATACTAGGGGTTATTTGGAAAACATTAATAACCTCGCAGGACTATACTCCTGCCATGATTGTGAGTCGAAAATGTTCAAGCTATCATGACCTAATATCAATAATTACGGAGATATGCGACATCAAAGTTTGCATTTCTTTCAATATTTCTGACTTATTTTTTGTAAAACGTTGGATTATCATTACAGTAACTCATATCGATTACGAAAAATTCATTCGTTTCAATACAAGTTAAATAAAATAATAAAAACCCTGAAAAATTCCAACTGGAATTTGAAGGTTTTTATTTTTTTATTTGACTTGTATTAAAGGCAATGAATTTTTCATATTCGATATAACTTACTGTTATGATAGTCCAACGTTTTACAAAAAATAAGTCAGAAATATTGAAAAAAAATGCATACTTTGATGTCGCATATCTAGGTTATAATACCTTGAACATTTTCGACTCACAATCAAGGCAGGAATATAGTCCTGCGAGGTTATTAATGTTTTCCAAACAAACCTGTATATATAAAAAATCCAAAAGGTCATACAGTATTTTTTTTATTTGAAGTATTTATTGTGTCTTATATTATTATTATTGCTTTCATTCATATGCATTTATCACATGTTTAATACATTTTTAATTGACCGCAGCTCGGATTTCTACCGCGTTCCAATGGTAACATCAGCTAGGTAAGCCTCTCACTCTCTGCCCAGCCTTGAGCTTGAAAGCTTTGCCAAACTTTTATCACCTAATTTTTCTCGAGCACCCACCCCGACCACCCTCGCCCCGCCCACCAGGCAGTTCCAGCCCCTGTGCAGAGTTAGGTACCCGGAGAACCTGAATTCCATGAATGATTCGTGTTTGTCCACGTTATTTTCAAGCATCTAAAAATATCAATGTCGCCTTAAAGTGTAAATCCAATACCCTTTGTATTGTACCATAGTACCATTGTTATCCGTAAAAACATTTTGTATCTCTAGGGATCTCTGTAGGGGAAAATATAAAACAATCTCTGTGGATCTCTGATAGTTCATATCAATGTATTTATTCGATGGTACGAAATGGTAAGTACCAAATCATCCCTATATTCAGTAATTAAATTAATCCCTAAAAAATATGTGCACAATTTAATTTTTCATCAATATATTTATTTATTATATAAGGCCTACTTAATACCTAAAATATTTTTGATTTTCATTTCTAACATTTCTTAATTATCTAAAGCCGCTGTTATTATGTGTAAAATCTAATGCAGCTTTATTTTTATTAGTGTGGCCTGTCTCTAATACATGATTTGCGAATTCTGAGAAATTACTTTTATTAAGCCATTTGAGGTGTACTAATATTAAAACAACGGGTAGTTTTCTTTATATAAAATGCTGATCAGTCATTACATTTAAGTTAATATCGAAACCGGTTGACATTTAAGAATGGTTAATGCAAAGTTTGTTAGTTTTTTAAAATAAATAATTCTGTTTAACCACAAAGTTAACTCTATAAACATAAGAAGTAACAAGTTATATTATTTTCTTGCCCGTAAATATTCATAATTACGCATTTGATTTAAAAATATAATAAAACGATAGACCTTTGAATAAATTTAAATAAATTAAAGCAAATTAGATAACTTAGAACATAAAAACGCATAAATATACGCATGAATTCGCGACGGTGGGATCCAAATGAAGCAATTATAAAATCAGTCAAAGTTGTATTTAATACATAAACTTTGCTGGAATACTATTACTTCGCACTGTTGTGTCCACTAGAATATTCCACACACAGGTACTCTTTATTGCTTATTTGCTTATCAATTCGTCCGGGATCTATGCTCTTGTCACTGTCAAGAACAACTCAAGAATAACAGTGTTCCTTCGCGCCCGCTGCGAAGCCATTTATAATAATTGTTTTCTCTTGAAAGTTCTCGCTTTTTTGCATTCCACCAGCCTCCAGATGTTTCTAAAATATTATAAAACATAGAAATATGCAGTTCTCCTCATTTTTAGAATCTATTAAGATCCTTACGTGGATACAGGTTGCGGATAGATTGAAAACATATTAGTATCGTCAAAGTACATTAATCAAAGGAGAACAGTACATTGGAATTGTTCTAATTATGTTAGACATTTGAATTTACAAACAAATCTACACAAGTGGTCACAGAAATGTTCAGACGAATCAATTATGTGTCCCATACAACTGTATGGATACGACATAAAACCTGGGAGACTGTGGGAGTAACCGATTTGTTCCCTCTTTCGGGATAGATTCCCTTATAGTCGTCTGCAACGGACTTGAGAGTGATCAAAAGATTTAATCTCTTTGCTCTCGTTACTCAAATTATGTAATAATTTAAACATAAAGGTGTCTGCCCACTACACCGTATCATACCATGACCGTAATAGGAACGTGTCAGGCAAAAAATATTCTTTGTATTGAAAAGTATGAGACTACATGCCCGCTAGACCGTTACGTCACCGACCAACACCGTTGCGAGCCATGCACGGAGCGTCAACAATAGTGGTCGAGAATATTTTTCCATTACCGATACCGATACCGAATTTAAATAAAAAAGTAACCCATAAAAACCAAGTTTTTATTATACTCCCTCTCTTTGTAAAATATAACAACAATTAAAGACGAATTAAAACATATGTCATAACACTAAACTTACAGTAATTTAATATATTTCTAAAATGTCAGATGTTTTGAGCTTTGATAAGACACTTCATGCTTTCAAGATTAAATTCTAAAAACATTTGTCAGTCAATTTAGATTTTCGACATTCGTAGTGAAGTACCTATTATGAATACCGATGGAGTAATTCAGATTTAAAAAATATTCGCTATGCTAGTAATCAAACTTTTCTAACGATTCCAATTTGAAAAAACCATTAAAATTTCTAAAAATCCGAAATAATCCTATAATTATTATTTTTTAAACGAAAATTTGATAGATCTTCTTGATCGTCGCCATGAGTCTACTTGCTAAGTTTCAGCTCGATTGGATCACGGGAAAAGTGTTAAAAATCGATCCATAGTTTTTTCGACGGCAAGCCGGCAAGCAAGCAGACGTCACGAGTTAATATAAAGGGAGTAAAAATGTGTCAAATGCAAATGTATCATTGGAAATCAATAATGGAATGTCTCAAAAAATAATATTTTAGTACCTACGTAGTATATGATATAATTAACCATTCACAAAAATATGACTTTCTTAACTTGAAACGTTTTTTTTTGGAAAGGTAATAAAAAATATTTTACTTGGGGGTGCGATGTGTACATCTAACATGGGGTTAAAAAAATAATTATTTTAACAATACCATGAGTTTCTATCGATGGATCGAGGCACAAACCCCTATCGACTTACCAAGCAAATAAAAATATTTTAATATTACTGCAAATGCTTTTATTTTCAAAACAGGTATTTTAAATCATTTCTTTATATTTATTCATAAATAAATTAGAGCGTAATTTTTAGCCAGAGCTTTAACAGTTGCAAAATTTATATTCTAGTTTTGATTAAGTCTATTTTATCCAGTTTAGAAGAAGTAGTAGTAATTTTAAAGAAATATTTCTATAATATTATTTTTCGCAATTATAGATATTACGCAATTGCGCTTTATATTTACATTGACTGTATATTAGATTGCATGTTTTTTCCTTGCTATTATATTCATTATTTTCTTCATTCAATTGAATTTCTTAATTATAAACGAATATTATACAGGGTTATTTGTAAAACATTAATAACCTCGCAGGACTATATTCATGTCTTGATTATGAGTCGAAAATGTTCAATAATATGTATGACCTAATATCAATAGTTAAGGAGATATGCGACATCAAAGTTTGCATTTTTTTTTCAATATTTCTAACTTATTTTTTGTAAAACGTTGGACTATCATTACAGTAACTCATATCGATTACGAAAAATTCATTCGTTTCAATACAAGTCAAATAAAATGATAAAAACCCTGAAAAAATTCCAATTGGAATCTTTTCCAATTGGAATTCTAAGGTTTTTATTTTTTATTTGACTTGTATTAAAGGGAATGAATTTTTCATTTTCGATATAAGTTACTGTAATGATAGTCCAACGTTTTACAAAAAATAAGTCGGAAGTATTGAAAAAAAATGCAAACTTTGATGTCGCATATCTCCTTAACTATTGATATAGGTCATAATAGCTTGAATATTTTCGACTCATAATCAAGGCAGAAATATAGTCCTGCGAGGTTATTAATGTTTTACAAATAACCCTGTAGAAGTAATATCTGATGTGTAAACTGTTGTTACCTAAAAAAGCAAATTAATTTTTAAATATTCATGAATTAAACGTTAGAAATGTTTGTAAAGTGATCCGAGTCAGATCAGAAGGTTGCGAGTTCAAATCACGTCGGGGTCACCATTTTAGTATGGCGGGTGTATATTATGTGCAAAAACCATTTTTTTGTGTGGCTCCTTATATAAATTTGATCGCCAGAAGGTTTAGGACGCCGACATTGCTGCCGGGATTATGTATGCTAATTATTAGGATTAGTCTGTTCCAGTACCCTGGGCCGATCCTCTACGTGTGTATTATAGAAATCAGAGGTTTAAATTAAAACAACTTACTTTGTTGGACCTTGCTGTTGGTGGTTCACACTTAATTACAAATTGAGATAAATGTTGTACTTGATTGAAATATAAGAACAGATATTGAAAAGTACTCGCGAGGTTACGAATCCCTCTCGCGTCGTCTCGGCCAACCTTCTGGCGGCTACATGCGTCTTGGCTAACCTTCCATTCGTGCGCTTCGTGCTCGCACCGCTAGATGCCCTTCGGGACCCATCCGCCACACCAGCAATAACATACAATGTTACAGCAATTTTGGTGGATTTATTGATGGTATACCACATTGGTAGAGTACCCAATTAGTGTGAAAGGAAGAATCTCACCGTACCAGAAGAATCTTCCTGTGATCAAGTATTTTGTATGGTAATTAAATTATAGGTAATCTTGTCATTGAGATAATGACAGCACATACTACTGAACAATAAATATCGTACTCTGCAAATAATTATATTATTAAAAAATATATATTATTTTTTTTAATGTGTAATTAATAAATATCGTAGATTAAAACAAATAATGAAGTTAAAAATAAATTTAAATGTCAATCTACAAAGTTGCTCAACCAATCGAAAAAAAATTATATTATTGAAGGATTTGGCCTTACTTTGTAGAGTTATTTACGATGATAGGTTATTATAAAGTATATTAACCTTGTTACCTCTACTGAATTTAAGATATGTTATTATGTTTTCACTACTTAGGTTTCGAGAGAATCAGAATCTATCATCGACAGGTGGAGTATTAAATTTATATATTATCGTCTCATCATATATCCGTCATAGATCCAATAACATTAAACTCGCGCTTTCTGTTATTTGCGGATGACTTAAAGCTTTTCTTAAAGGTATCAACTTTGGACGATTTTCGTCTTCTCCAAGCAGATATATCAAATATATGTGAATGGGGAAGACGAAATAAACTTTTGTTTAATGTTTCCAAGTGTTCGGTTACATCCTTCACTAGGGCCCAAAAAACTCTATTTTTTCGCTACAAAATGAACGATCAAAATCTGACAAGAACATCAAATGTTAAAGATCTAGGTGTTAGATTTGTAAGCAACCTAACATTTCACGATCACATAGAGACGATCAGTGGTAATGCTTTGAGAATGTTAGGATTTGTTCTGCGTACTGCCAGGGTTTTCGAGAATACCCGCGTACTCAGAACTCTTTACAACTCCTTGGTGCGGAGTAGACTCGAGAGTGGCTCGATGATCTGGGGCCACATGAGGGCAAGTACTCTCTTATGGTGGAGAAAGTCCAAAAGAAGTTTCTGAGATATCTCTACATGAGAGAGTACGGGCATACCTTGGCTTTACCCAACCGAGTTTCTCCAGGGTATGCTTGGCTACAATAGTTTAGAGACTAGAAGGAATGTGTATTTGATTACACATTTTTATCGATTGTTGCGCGGTATGATCGATAATCCTGAAATTATGCAGAGCATTGGTTTGTATGTTCCTGATAATTACACTAGACATCGTCAGCATAGATTGTTTCACATTCCAATATACAGGACCAACCTGCCGATGGTTATGCCTGTTGGAAGAGCCACAGCTATGCTGAACAAAATTGCTTTGGGTATTGATATATTCCATGTGTCTGAGGGGGTTTTCCGAAGCGGGATTCTCCTACACCTTTGACCAGATTTTATGTTATTTTTAATTTATTAAATACTTTCATTTTTGATATATACTTCCTAATATGTATGCCTTAAACATTTTGTTTGTCATGTACATATTATCGTGAAATAAATTGAATTGAATTGAATTGAATTGAACATTCTCTCTCTCCCTCTCTCTCTACTTTCCCTGTACTCAGTCGTTACACTTCATCTTCCCATCTCACCTGGGTGTCCGGTCATTAATCTTTTAGGGATGCACGAGTTTGGCATTCCTTGTACCTACATGCCCATCTCAACCTCAGGAGATTCATATGGGTTGATATGCTAGGGACCTGATATATATTGTACGGTTTCTTGTTGTGGTCAATGTTTCACTGATTCCCTTCCTTCACCAGTCTACATATTCTTCGCAACACTTTTCTTTCCAGTGTGTCAAGCATTTCAGCCATCTTCATTGTCAGGATTAATGCCTCACACCCATATATTCTTCGCAACACTTTTCTTTCCAGTGTGTCAGCATTCAGCCATCTTCTTTGTCAGGATTAATGCCTCACACCCATATATTCTTCGCAACACTTTTCTTTCCAGTGTGTCAGCATTCAGCCATCTTCTTTGTCAGGATTAATGCCTCACACCCACATATTCTTCGCAACACTTTTCTTTCCAGTGTGTCAAGCATTCAGCCATCTTCATTGTCAGGATTAATGCCTCACACCCACATATTCTTCGCAACACTTTTCTTTCCAGTGTGTCAAGCATTTCAGCCATCTTCATTGTCAGGATTAATGCCTCACACCCATATACCGGTACAGTTCTAATAATAGTCTTGTATATGGTTACTTTGCTTTTTCTGTGAACGCTGCGTGATTTGAGCACCAGCAACAACAAAAAATACGATTTTTTTTTATTAAAAAACCTTATTAAAAAAAAACTTAACACTAACCTTACTAAATTATTTATGACGCTGTTTGAAAAAGAGCAAAATTTTGTCGTACAAATTAAGAGTCATTCGAACGTGCATATGCTCACCATGTGCACGTTCAAACGACTCGCTTCCAAATTCAGAATACTCGCTTACGTGTCACAATAAATTGTGATAATGTGGGACTATAATGTGATAGAATTCACCGACCTTGAAATCGACGCGCCTTATACTTGTATGGAAAATTTATAAGTTTTTAATTTATAACATAACATTAAAATCAATTTTAAAGTCGTATAAAATTATTTTATAAAAATAAATTATATAAATTGTCTTACTTCTCAACCATAAAAAAGGATATTTTGTCATAAAATATCTTTTCCCCAAATAATAAATGTTTTATAAGCTACTTACATATCTATCATCTATTGCGATAGCGACCTATTAATAATTTGTTTTTTATTAAAATAAAGTCCAAAATTATTTTTTTACATACTACGCTATTACATCTTTCACTAGGGCCCAAAAAAATATATTTTATCGCTACAAAATGAACGACAAAAATCTGAAACGAAAGTTGAATGTTAAGGATCTCGGCATTGATTTTTGTGTAACCTGACATTTCACGATTACATAGGGGTTGTCAAATGCATTGAGAATGTAAGGAATTGTTCTGCGCACAACCAGGATTTACAAAAATATCCGCGTACTGAGAACTCTTTACAACTCCTTGGTGCGAAGTAGACTCGAGAGTGGTTCGATGATTTGGGGGCCACATGAGCTTAAGTACTCTCTTATGGTAAAGTACAAAAAAGTTTCTAAGATAGCTCTCCATAAGGGAGTATGGACATTATCCTTGGCTTTACCCAACCGAGTTTCTCCAGGGTATGCTTGGCTACATCAGTTTAAAGACTAGAAGGAATATGCATTTGATTACGCATTTTTATCGACTTTAAATATGATTATACGGCAAAGATTGTCAATTTCACAATTGAAAAAATCTCTGCTCTGGCTTTAATCAGTTATAAAAATTGTAATGTTCTCTTCCTTTAAACCTTTGAGTTTTTGTTGCGACAATATTATTAGCGGTTTACAAATAGCTTGCTTAGGTGGTAGTTACTCTTGTGCTAGTTAAACACTAAGTGGGCGCAGAATGGTACGTCCCTTTTCATTCCCATTCACTCCCTCATTATTTCTGTCTCTTTCGTACATTCCGACAGACGTTTAGGGCACATCACAAAAACATACTAATCCCATCATTTAAGAATTGGAAATACGCCCTGATCAAAGAATCTTCTAATTAAAAATAGTGGCCTGAAGTGTTGCTTTGAGATACCATTTTTTTTATCTTCTGTACGAATCTATTCCAGTTTTTTCGCCTTGTAATTTCCCCTCGAAGTCCACCGTTTGAGAATCGAGTGTTAGAATTAATTTGAAAATGGAAATGAAGACTAATTTTCCCGGAACTGTCTCGCTGTCACTTCCGGCCCGGTTAATTTCCGACGTATGATAAGTAATTATAACCGCACCGGAAATGGTTACCGCTATACATCATGTTGTGGTTCCGTGAATCGGACAGTAGATCAGTGGGGTAGCTACCCGCTGGGAAGCCACGTGCACCAGGGATCTAAATATTATAAGTAGGCTGTGACCACAACTTTACTCCACAATAAATTCATCATTAACTACTAAAAATATCTAAATATAATAATTTCACCGTCTGTCTGTAACATTTGTTACTTTCTGGAATTACAATTTTAGATAATTAGAGTATGACATGCACTCAGCCCCACCAAGTTCTTGAAATTTTTATATTATTATATTTAGTTTTTGGTTTAAGTGAATAAAGTCAATTAAATAAAACAAATGGTTTTCTATTCCTAAATTTTCAGCTTCGAAATCCTGTAGTAATTATTATGTCCCGTAATTTTTAACGGGTGTACGGTTAGTGGTTCGATTAATGCCAATTGCAAATCGTGAGCTTTCTTGTGTTTTTCCACATCATTACTGCCTATGTGAACCGATCATGTAGCTTTGTCTCTTTGTCGATTGTCGGAAAAATGAATATTTTGTGACATCATTTCCGGATTTCAGTTTATCAGTTAAATCAATATATATAAATATATATATAATATATATATATTATATATATATATATATATATAAAGAAACCGTGTTTCCCTATCCGCCAAGTTTTCTCCACAACCACCCACTAGTGGTTATGGTGGTGGATAGCCCTTGGTGTCACATCGAAAATATGCGAGTTTGGTGGGGGTGGCTGTGCGTGGGTGAAAGTGGGTAATGAAAATGTGCTTTCTAACACATTGTTTTGTTGTGGGAAGGCCGCAAATGCTTCAGATTGTTTCAAAATAGGTGCGCCGACTGTGTCGGTCAGTCTAGAAGGTTCCGAAAAAACCCGTTCTAGAAAGTTCTGAAAGGAGAAAGTTCTAGAAAATTCCCGAAAGTTCTATAAGATTCTAAACTGAGTAGCGGAATGTGTCGGTGTATCGAGAAGGCTCCTGTACATTCGATAAATTTCTTGAAAGTTCTGGAAGGAGATTGTTCTAGAAGGTTCGCGATAGTTCTATGACGATCCAAACGTACTAAAAATCTACGCGTGCGAAGCCACGCGGGCACAGCTAGTTGTATATATACATACGTGATTGCCGGAGAAATTAATATCTTGTGATATTCACACTATTTTTATTTCGAATTTCGCAAAAAGTATGTTCAAATTTTTTAAGAACACAATTACCGGATTTTATCTCGAGAGGAGTCTCCATTATTCACATTAATCAAGATATATATTTAATATATTGCACACAAATATTTTTTATTTATTTATTAATTAACGCTCTGTAGGACTTTTACAGCAGATAGGTAGAGTGTACATTAACAGAATATATAGTTTAAAGAGAAAAAAATAATAACATGTAAGCATAATAATGACAAAGTAAAAAGAAAATACTTAAAATACATATACAAATACTTATATAAAGATAAATACAATATAAAGTAAAAAGCAAGTATATAAAAAGCAGAAGCATTAGAAAAACATAATAATATAGAAATTTAAAAACAAAAAAAAGTAATAATGCAGAGTGAAAAGATGTAGCGCAAGTTTTGAAAGTCATAATATAATAAAAAATATACATACAAATACAAATCAATTATTTAAGTCCAATTCGACAAATACTAGTAATCTTTGAATACACCTTTTAATATATGTTTGAATAATAAACAGTTATTGGCAAAGACGTCCAATTGCTCGTATCTGTTTGCTAGTCTAGGAAGCCTTTGCAGTGGGGAATTAAAAAAATAGTAGCTGCACGGCAAAACCTGCATGACTTCTATGATATATTCAGATGATGCTAATTATATGGGAAAGCATTTATGCATGGAAAAAATAAAAGTCTCATTACCAGCGGTGACATCATTATACTGTTTCATGGGAATTACAAATTTCAACCATATACTTGATAAAGAAATTTGAATTCACATAAAAAAGCGAGAAACATAAATACCACATGTACAACTTTCCAAATTTAATATATGTGATGGTAAAGTGTTCATTTAAGCCACCCAATGACAGGTCCTAAGCCCAAGCCCTGTAAACACCCAAAGGCCTCGATATCTACTGTCCCATATAAATAGCTTAATAGGTATTTATTCTGCGAGACATTTATATGAAAATATTAATTACAAATGGAGCCAACCCTTAGCTCACGCGACGTTCCAAAAATACTCAATTATTTTTTCTGTTCCCGATTAAAAAATTAAATTGACGGACAGCTTTCACATTCAAGCAATTTGAGAAAAAGCCCATGTATAAAAATAAGGATCAGTTTTAATTAAATAACTCGGCAGACACGGAGAAATTCTCAAAAAATGGTGTAATGTTCCAGAGAAATCTGCTGTTTTCAGAGTACAGCTACCAGCATGACAGACGCAAGGGGCAAGGGTGATCGATCAAGTCTGACACATTTCCTGGTAATCTTACATTCATTTTGATACCTCAAGTGATTAATCGGAGGCTTTGTCGAATGATTATATATTGAAAATATTAGTAAATATTGAGATTTTGGCGCTTAAAACTAGTTTCGATTGCATTGCATTACATAATGCTGGAGACATTTACTCAAAATTCAGAAACGAGTAGAGTATGTTGATTATAAACATGTGTGCTTATTATAAATGCAAAAATGAGACAGCTGACCCATGCCATTGAGATGTGATGTTGGAAAGGCATTTTGCGTATACCGAAGAGCGAAACCCACAAATTTCTCCATATTACAAAAACTCAAAATTAAAGAGACACTTGTCTGACATGAATCCTCAAATTTTCGTATTCCTTGCCAGGAGATCTTGTTCGTGTTATTTCAAATATCCAGACATGGAAATATATGGAAAGGCTGGGATATATCCAAGGGAGTGACCCTTTGAATTCATAAACTCCTGTGTGTCGGTGATGTAACGTAGGTCTACATGTCATAGAAAATATGAAATATCTACTTTATTTACGAAAACCAAAACGTCACATTTTTTGTAATCGTCGAATAGACATTTTCACACCAAAATGAATAAATTAAACTGTTACAAATGTACGGATTTTTTAATTAAAAAATATTTATTCATTACTCTCTTATTTTCGGCCAGTGTGTAAAGGATAGAGGAATATTGTACATCACAGTTAAATCGAGCAAGAAAGAGCACGATAATGCCACATATTTCAGGTAGGACAGAGATGGCGGTTGCTTGGGTTTCGGTGAAAGCGAAAACAATATCGAAAGCGTACGGTTGAGTCGCGTGACACGTGTTAGACAAAGACGGACTGCAGATGACTGAGGCGACCTGGCGACCGCGTCGTTGAATTCAGTTCGTAATGATACGTCAGCGTGAGCGCACGCAAATTCGATATGCCATGATTTTATGATAATTTACTAAAATTATGCAAATGTGTATGTTTATCTTACATAATTATATAAAAGGACCTTTTAAAAGTCTTATCTGTATCGTTTATATGTATATTTTTAATCAGGTAACGCTGTGATACACCACCGTCCCCGAAGGTATTTTTTAGCACAGTCTTTTAAGAGTTTAATATATCATGTTCCTGCTCGGTCCTATAGTTCGGTGGCATGACTTCACGGAAATCATGCCACCGAACTATACCAAATATCTAGATTGATAAGGGAGTCCGTTGAAATATCACTATCAAATTACGAACATTACTACACTTTAGCTCGTGTTCAGTGACTTTCTTTGGTAATAAATTAAACTAATTACCGTCCAGTATACTCGACACTACAATGATTAGACGGACTGCCTCAAGGGAAAGATGTCCCCTAATTCTTTTAATATATCTTAGTTTTAATAAAAGCAAGCCTTTACAGTTTTTTTTAGTTTTATTGATTACGTAGAAGGTTATTTCTTTGCATATTCTAATTATTGTTTCTCACGATAAAGTAGTTAGCTTACTACATTAGCTTTCATGGAAGATTTATTATTTTTTTATATCTGTTTTGTAGAATGCCTTTAAGTTCATAAATTTTTTGTATTTTTTCTAAACTTTTAAGTATCTTGTCTTATATACTATACATATCAAATGGACGAAGAATACTCGTACACCAATTTACTTCAAATTGTAGTAAGGTAAATTTATTAAAAAAATCTTCTCTTATTTAATGCGAATAATTTTCAACCCTTGAAAAAATTAACGGTACGTTTATTCATAAAGGGTTGGTTGCCTAATCTTCCTTTGAACCGCCCCGCGGTGCGAGCGGGAGAGCTTTCTCGCCCATTTAATTACAAATATTCCTTGTCACGTAGCGGGGTACATTACAACTTTTTTTCGTTTGACAAAGGGAAGCATTTTAAAACAGGTAAAAACTCGGCGAAGGGCTCAATGGAAGCTATGGGAGGGAAGTAAGCGAGTTAGCTCCGCTTTTTGTTTGCACAACAACGCGCAACGGGGGCCATTTGGATTATCTAAAAAATTATTTGACGTATAAAGGATTTTTATTTATTGTGTACTGCTTGCAAATTATCTCTCTCTCTCTCTCTCTCTCTCTCTCTCTCTCTCTCTCTCTCTCTCTCTCTCTCTCTTTCTCTCTCTCTCTCTCTCTCTCTCTCTCTCTCTCTCTCTCTCTCTCTCTCTCTCTCTCTCTCTCTCTATCCCCCCCCCCCTCTCTGTGTCTATCTCTCCCCCCCCCTCACTCTCTCTTTATCTCTCCCCCCCTCTCTCTCTCTCTCTCTATCTCTCCCCCCCCTCTCTATCCCTCCCCCCCCTCTCTCTCTCTCTCTATCTCTCTCCCTAATAACACAGACTTTTCCCCTGAATCATCGAATGATTTGGCAGTTACTTCTTGGTTCAACATCTCAATAAGATTTGACTATACCTGATGATGAGAGGGGCTGCTTCTCTCATTGTGTGTGTAGTACAAAGTTTTAAATAAAAATCATATTATAATATTTCATATTAAATCTTGTATTCGATTTGCAATTAACTTTTCTAAAAATAAATAAATAAATCATCTTCATAGTCTCTTCATAGTCATTAAGTCTCTTTTTCTTTTGTTTAAATTTTTTATTCTTTCTTTTTATATAATTCTTAACATGCCTAAGTTCTAAGAAAAATTTTGAGTGCATAATTTTTTTTCCTACTTAATAATTAAGTCTCTTTTTCTCTTTGTATTATTTTTTAACATGCCTATGTTCTTCAGCTAATAATTAAGTTTCTTTTTCTTTTATGCCTTAGTTTAATTCATAAATATTTATCATTACTAACATATATCTAAATGTGGAGACCTGTAATTGGCCATCTATATTATATCAATGTTTTCTATGCTTCTTTGTTGTGCTGTTGGTCTTACATGAACATTAAATAAATAAATAAATAAATAGCGTGCCAGATGGTGCCCTCCTATGACTACACAAATTACTCGAGCGCCGTACGACGGATGGTGCTTTAACATAATATACATATAAAAATTGTATTTATTACATATTATTGTCATGGAATGGCGGCGATGGGAATGAAACATTCTTAATTAACTAATGTTTTATTTTAAGGTGGGTGCTTACGATATTGATATAGATTACAAAATATTGTTGTTGATGGAATGAAAGCGCCCACACTTTTATTCGGAGAGTAAGACAATTTTTTTTTGCCGAAAATTTATTTTTTAATTTTAAGTACATTTACGAGTAAATATACGCGTGGATTATAAAAAAATCATATAATACAGTTTTGTTCTTTTTAGTCTTCAAATAACCCAGTGCACAAAATCACGTCTGTAGGAAATTCGCATTTACTAATTTCTCACATAAATCTTTGATTTATTTATTAATTGGTTAATCTAATTCAGCTATACTCAAAGTGTGTTCCGCGGAACCCTGGGGTTCCGCGATATCCCTGTAGGGCTTCCACAGGAATTTAGAAAAAAAAATCAAAACATCTCTCTCTGGTCGACCATTCTATTATAAACAAGGTGAAGCTAATAAAAGCGTGGTAATAAATAGCGTAAAATTAAATCCCAGGTACATTCGAGCGAAAATCTTTTTTTTGTAAATTTAATATGAAGCAAAATAAAATGAAATGAAACGTATACAACCAACTTCGTTTCAAATACAGATACGCGCCAAGTAGTAATAAAAAAATTGCAACATGTTCGTTCGAGCGAAAATGCCCATTCAGAATACCACTCGACGCGAGCCAGATGAGGATCTGCAAACCGGCATTTTAGTCCGTCCCCACGTTTTCAAAATTTCCATAGAGCCATTTTTCTATTCAGATGAATTTTGATTTCACATTGAGGAAAACGTCCCAAATCTGGCAACACTTATCCTAAATCATACGAAATAGAATAAGTAACTATTCGGTGGCGCAATTTCGAATCATTTTCAGTTTGAATGTCCCGTTGAACAGGCACAGTACAATGGCTACACACGCTTAAAGGCAACCTTTTTCGTTCAAATATAATTTATTTGATTTCAATAATGGAATAAATTTTGTCAAATTCATTTATATAGAATGTATAAAAAGACACGATAAAAATATATGGTATCCCAATTATAATAATTTCGTTGTCTGTCCGTCCATCCCTCGTAAATTCGTGAAATTTTTATTTCTTTTTTATTTTTTCTTTATTTTTTTTTACATAAATAAATAAATACTTGTTCATTAGGAACCGACATGTAAAAGTACCGTCATTTTTGATGGGTTACAGCTAGTGTTACATAATTCGGAAGATCAGGAAACATCGCATATTTCAAAAGTTAAAAAATGAAAAAGTGAGTTGGTATACTATACTGTGTATACTATTATATATGAAATGGATGTACGAAGATCTATTTTTCTAAGAACACTTCTTATATACAGTAACCCATAGCCATTTTGCGCTTCGACTTACGCGGCTTCACTCTAACGCGATTTTTTTCAAACATTGTCAAATGTATGACTTTTTGTACAAGTTATATTTTTTTAAATTCTTACTGCAGTAAATTCTTATCATCGTAAAAAATTATCAGAATTCATATGAGATCAACAATTACGTTTTAAAATATTTTTTCAACGCCCATACAACTGCCGCTCCAGAATAGTTTTATATTTTAACACTTTCATAAAGTTTTCATCCATTGTTTTAAAATATTTCTCGAAACGTTCGTAAATTCGGTGAGTCACTAAGTCAACATCCTGTGGAAGTGGATGTAATTTTTGCCTTGCAACCAAAATTCGACCTTATCGCCGCTCAGATATGCCTTACATTCTGGAAGGTTGAATTTCGTATAAATAAACTTTAATTGATTGAATAGTATGTATTACCCATTATTACATGCGTTTGTAATAATGGATAATACATACTAGTGTCGTAAATAGGTTTTCTTTGTTCTGACTACGAAAATATTTTATTTTATTTTTATTTATTTATTTCTATTTAATTTTTAGTATCAAATTTTGTTTGGACTGTGCCTGACTCACTAGAAATATCTGTGTTGAGACAGGCATAGTTTACAATATTGTGTAGGTTCAAAACATAGTAAATAAATAATAAAGTGTTTAAAGTAACATAATAGAAAATATATCATATATATGTGGTTATATTGTGTTAGTGTGTTTGTGTAAGTGTGCCTATTTTATCTCGTCCTTTGTTTCGGATCCACTGTTTTATTTTATATTTTATGTTAGAGTTGTAAATTGTGGTTAGCCCGGATTGTTTTAATTCGTCAAGCATGCAATTAAGTAATTTGGGTCCAAAATAGTTATAGCTCCTTTGTCCATACGTGGTATGTAACCTGGGGATTTGTAGATTGAGTTTGTTTGACCGTGTGGTAATTATTGTTTGAGATGGTTTAAACTGTGTATTTTTGTGTTTGTATGTGTATTTAAGAGTAGTATTCGCATAAATTTGTTTTATATCGAATACGTCGAATTTGTTGAATATTTCATCTGTCCTTGTTAAAATTGAGGTTTTGAGGCAATTTTTTGAGTTGCAATAATTGTATTGAGTGCACTCATAGTTGCTCCTCCCCATACAATTATGCTGTGTTCTATAATTGATTGGCAGATTGCGAAGTATATCATTTTTAGGAGTTTAATGTTAAGAAAGTTTCTAATATTGCGCAAAAAAAAATCAATTTGAATGAGAGTCTGGAACGGATTAACCGCGATAAACGTGGGTTAACTCTACTTCGATATCCTTGACCTGCCAGTCAAGATTTCTTCTTAAGGGAATTCCTTGAAATAATATACCGGAATGTCTCAACAGTATTTGGCGACAAATACGTGGCGGTTGCCTCTTTGCTCTACAAGTCTGAATTTTATATATATATATATATATATATATATATTAATTGATATAAAATAACTTTGTAAAAACCACTTATATGTTTCGAAGCCAATGGCTACTTCGTCAGGATAACAAAAATAATATTTAAAAATCGAAGTATAGATCAAAATATAATTAAGTTATATATGGATAATGATAATATAAAGTACTTACTTAACATGAAAATAAATTTAAAAGATAACTATTTGCAAAAGGACCTGATTATTTATAACATTCAATTTACTATTTACACTCTTTCTTATTTCCAAAACTTCTAATTTATCAAATTGTGATTCTGTATCTATAATTTGTATGTTAAATTTGTAAACCCTTATTAATATCAAAAGAATGATCCATAGCCAAAACATGGTTAGAAAATTCGGAATAATTATTACACCTTAAGTGTTCCTTAACTCTAATTTCAAAATTTCTACACGTTTTTGCTATATAAAAATAATCACAATTTTTATTTTTTATTCGGGTCACTATTTAACAATACTACCTGATATCTCATGTTTTATAACGTTTTACTTACAAATTTTTGTATCTGTATTGAATGAAAAAGACTCTTCCGAAGTTTTTGCTACTAGATTCGAGACGTCTTGTATACGTAATGATGATCCGCCTCCATTATTTGGACCATCATTCACGTCCAGATTTTTTAGTGTTCATATTGGCTCACAGCGAGGAATGAAAGGATCAATTGATGGGCTTGAGCAAAATAAGTACTTACAGGAGGTTAATAATTTTAAATAAGTATTTTAAAAGGTGAAGTCCTGAATGAAATCCGTCGTCTATCTGGAACCCGGTAGAAAAATGAAGAACCATGATTCCGTACTCCGCACCACACCAACTGTCAGCGATGGACTCACACAGTATTAGTCAGGGGCGTGCGGTGAGAACAAGAAGCATAACTTTTATTTAAACATGATGTTCGGCATTCGTATATTCGCGCCGACCACACTCTGGCTCGTTTTACTTGACCCTCCTTCCTTTCGCGCCACACAGTCAAAACCCACGTACAGTCCACTTCGTACATTTTCGTTCCCTCATCCCCTTTATTACCCCCATCCCTTTAATTCCCGTATATTCCTTCACCCACCCCCACGTACGCGGTGAATTCGCGTCGCGTACACATATATTTTGAAAAAAATCTTAATTTAATATTTATCTGACAGAATATTATGAAATGTTAATATCTGAATATGTTAATTATTCAATTCAATTTATTTAATAATATGTACATTACAAACAATGTGTTTAAGGCATACATATTAGGAAGTATATATCAAAATAAAAATATTTAATAAGTTAAAAATAACATAAAATCTGGTCAAAGGTGTAGGAGAATCCCGCTTCGGAAAACCCCCTCAGACACATGGAATACATCAATACCCAAAGCGATTTTGTTCAGCAGAGCTGTGGCTCTTCCAACAGGCATAACCATCGGCAGGTTGGTCCTGTATATTGGAATGTGAAACAATCTATGCTGACGATGTCTAATGTAATTATCAGGAACATACAAACCAATACTCTGCATAATTTCTGATGGTTCTGATGGTTCTGCAGGTTTATCGATCATACCGCGCAACAATCGATAAAAATGTGTAATCAAATACACATTCCTTCTAGTCTCTAGACTATTGTAACCAAGCATACCCTGGATAAACTCAGTTGGGTAAAGCCAAGGATAATGTCTGTTTATTATGGTGATAGGAATATTCCGAGATGTATCTCTCATTTTGGTTTCTTTTCAAAATATTTGCTTAGGAAAAAGTCATGTTCTTACTGCACGTCCCTGGCATTAGTCTACTTTGGTATTGACAGATGTCGTCCTGTATCTAGCACGCCATAAAATATTTTATATGGCAATAAATATCACGAAAACTACCATTAACACACGAGATTCATAGATTAGGAAGACCAACTCGCATATAAAGGCGGGATAACTTTACGCTGGGGAAACATTATCTCATTTAACAGATAATTTTTTTGTTTTTTTTTTGGAAATGGGAAAACATCGGTTATTTTGATTTATGACAAATCGGAATTTTCTTGTCAGATTCTTGCCAATCCTACCTATCTAGAATGGCCCCCCCCCCTGACCCCACAATACACAGGGAATACTAATTTTTGGTTCTGGCCGTGCTCGTTCTACCAACATAAATCCAGTTATCTTTGAACGGCATCTTTTCATCAGCCATAAAGTGTCACAGGCACAAAGGCTTTTATCATTCCAAGGATTATTTATATGGTTTGGATTTTGCGTAAAATATTCAGGAATCGGTGGAAAGGTTCTGACCGTGAGTTTTCAAAATTTTATCGCACGTTCTAAAATCATATTTTTAATTTTTTTGAAATTATCTTCTTTTGGCGTACTGAGGGTAAATTTTCTATTGTAACAAAAGTTGCGTACGTTTTTGATTGTTAACTATTTGCATGCCGAGATAAGTTTTCTAAGGGGGGTGGTGGGAGTCACACTGATGGACAGAGTGAGAAGTGCCGACGTAAGCCACACACTTGGCATGGAGCCCCTACTCCTACATATTTATTTATTTATTTTATTTTGGGAAAAATTAACAACAAATCAACATCTTAACAAATATAAAATAATAGTTTTAAAATTATGCCAATTAAAAATTTTCAACTGAATATAGTAATTTAATTTAACAGCGAGTGGAGAGGATTGAGGTGAATGTGGGACGGGAGTAGAAGGGAAGATATATTGTACGAATTAGTTTGGGTGCTGTTGTGTAGATATTGTTTGTTTTATGTTTCTTATCGTTAAGTTGAAAATGTCAATGTGGTGATAGTTTATGTTAAATGAATTTGTGCATCTGTTATAAAGGAGTTTTTTTTTTGAGTTGGTCTTACAAAGGGGGAGATGAAAAGTAGGTGAATGTCTGTTAATGCGAGTTGGGATGTGGTAAGATATTCGTTGAAGAAGTTCCGGACTATCAACTAGATTGTGTGTTAGTTTGAATAACATCACCGCGAGAAAATCATCATAAAGAAATCACAAACGAAGTGGCTTGGACATGTGCTGAAATGCCGGATAACGAATACCAAACGAATTCCAGAAACGAATACCAGGAAGAATCCTCTTGGCAAACCCGGAAGGAATACGGCCGCTGGGTCGCCCCAGTTTAAGCTAGGAGAAGCAACAAAAAAATGTGTATGAAAACAAAATGTGTCTGGACTGGTTGACTCATGCAGAAGCAGCGCAAGACAGGGAATCATGGAAGCACCCTGTCGACTCTTTGGGCCCCCGACCCTACTAGAACAAGGGGATGAAGATGATGATGAACTATTTGCATAAAGGACCTGGTTATTTATAATATCGAGGGTAGAAAGCCAAAATGTCGTTAGTGATTAATTCGAACTTTACAGGAGAGTAAAAGAATGTTTTGTCAATCTGATTTTGTCAATTTATTTATTTTATTATTAAATGATTTTTATATGTGTTTTGGATTGACAAAAATGGAAATCGTTTAATAATAAAAGAAACATTGACAAAATCAACACTTTCGTTTGCTCATGTAAAGTTCGTAATAATCACTCACTAATACCCTCGATATTTAATTTGCTATTAACACTTTTTTTAAATATATAAAATTTCTAATTTATCATGCCGATAATTCAATAAATAAATAATGTGGCCATAAAATTATTTTGCACTTATTGAAAAAGTTGAGTTATTTTGTCGATACTATATAGACTCGAGAAAAACATTTTCTCTCAAGTGTCATAAACACTTTTTAAAAAAATAGGGAGATACCACAGTATAGTAAACAAACAGTATTATGTCTTCATACAAACAGCCAAAACGACGCCCTTCGAAATCTCGGTATACTTCGGTCTGCGCGGTCGCCGCAGGGCTGCAGTAACGTACGGACGCTAGCCGTGTGAGACGCTCTCGCGCATATATTTACGTCAATTTATGGCACCCCAAACCCTAAAGAGTCAGTCAATGAGAAGCCCTGGTGCGTGTTTAACCAAGTGTAAATACCAAACGGCCGTAGGTAGTTATTTCAAGGACACTGCCGAGATAACATACTGTATGCTTTACTATACTGTGGAGATACCATGTTATAAACTACATTTTACTTTCAAAACATACGTTTGAATTCTTACTTTATTGTTGTATAGTAAAGATTGATACTCCTGTTTCATCAATAATTTACGATATGCTTCCTAAACAAATAAACAAACAAATAAACATCCGTCATAAAGAACCTTTTCTCTTTTTAAAAAGGATACATTTTACATTTATGACCAAACTTTCGTGTTCTTTTCCAACACGAAAGGCTGTAAATAATGTATATTTTTCTAGCGTATAACACAGGTGGAGGTAGTACGTGTGTTCAGGACCATGTACGTAAAATGAACGCACAAATTTTTGTAAATAAATTAGTCTTTTTTTTATTTCATTGGGGAAATCGTATAGATTTTAAGAACAATACGAATAATACAACAAAAAAGTTAATAATATGACCTCACCACACACAAGAATCTTAATTCTTTTTGATGAAATATAACATATAATAATAATATTTGCTAGTTATCATTGTTATAAAATAAATTATATGTATTATTTATTAAATATATATTTTAGAAATGACTCCTCTAAATTTCCACGAAGAAGTGAGAATGAAAGTCATTATATGAGGGGTTTAAATACAAATACGTGAATAGTTGAAATAAGCATATATACTGGACGTTAGACAGCTGTTCGTTCTACCCTCATTTTCTACATCAAAAACACAAACCACCTAACAGCAACCAGTAACTCGCATTCACATAATACTAGACAAGCATTACGAAACCTTGACGAAATATCAAAAACTAAGACAACACATGGACAGAAAAATTACTCATACATAGGGAATAAAATATTTAACATATTTAAAACAGACTTCCCGACAATCAGAATATACTCAATTAATAAAATAAAAGCTTTTGCAAACAACTGGCTTACCTCTAAAGGTAGAACAGCAACTGAACAGTTACTTACTGTAATTGCATAATAATGTCTGTAAATAAAAATATATACCTATATAAATTAATTAATTAAGGAAAATAAAAAATAATCTTAAAAAAAACTTTAACCCTTTTTACATTAAACAATATTCTAAACATATTTACACTTGGACTTATCACTAACATTGCACTTGATACTTTGTAGATACATAATTATTACCTTATGAAAACAAATATTATTGACGAATTCAAAAAAATATTATAATTGTGTTCTATAACGCCACTCTGGGACAGGTGTAGCCTAGTAGAGTGGCATAATCCACAAATCTAACAACAACAAAAAATTGTGTAATCTTCTCTTATATTTATATTGTTAAATTATTATTAAGTACCTATATATATTGTAAACAAGGATTTTTTGAAATAAATAAATGAAACATATTTTATATCCAGAGTGGAGATTTTAAAATCACTATAATTTTGATTAAGATAAATTATAAAATTCTCAGAGACGAAGACCTTTGTACGGAAAACGTATTTGGAAGTCTTTACGGGGTGGCCATAGAGCTACTGACCTGTGTGGTCACTTTATCAAATTTTTGAAGTAATATGCGAGAGACTACAATTATAAGCACATCCATTAAACTGACAAAAATTATAAGAATGTTTTATTTTTACTTTTTAATACTCACACATCACACACATTGAGTTATTAATTACCACTGTAGTTTCCAAAGGAGCAATCGCTCTCATCATCAGGAATGGTTAGTAACATACTTAGATACAACATTTATCGATCTATTTGGGCAGGTCAAGGAGCCGCAAGTAGATAGGGGGTGTTTTTATGGTCAATAACAGGAAGAAACTCTAGAATTGGTGAAGTGGATTGAAACGTGATATTATTCATAAGTGTGTTTTTATAAATTAGATTTTTAAGAATATCATGGAGTAACCGAGTGGAGTAGTTATAGTAGTATAGTATACAGTTCTCGAAACTATAGTTGTAATTGATAACTCATATTGTGTGTGTGTTAAAATAATGCATATTTTAAAGTAAAATGTTGCACCACGAAGTACCTGCCAAATCTTTCAATTATGTAAAAAAAAATTCACTTGAAATTAGTGTCCCAGTAATATCTATAAATAATGTATATCGTCGTTCTTGAATCAAGTACCAATCACAAAGATGTTAAATTCAAAAGCTGTCGAATTATTGGCTATTGAATTGAAAATTAGAACCGTTTATTGAATGATTCATTATTTTTTCGATGAATCGAAATGCCCTAATGTTGGAAATAACTTAATCCCGCAATTTTCACAACATTTTGCTATCTTTCATACACGAGTAGGTAGATGATGAATCTACAATATATACTTGTACGTTTGTACGTATATTCAAAATAAGTAATCGTCATTTCATAATCTAAAATGTTAGGTTCTTTGTGAACTGTAAATTATTTGATTACGGGCTGTAACCCGTCAAAAATGACGGAACATTAGTTCGCGTCTTTTCTAAGCCCTAGTACCTATATATTTACAGCATCTCTTTGGTGGTCTGCGGAGAGGTGCTCGTAGCCACATGCGTTAATCGGTTCGGATTTGGTGGCCCGGGTTTTTTTTTGGCTGTGATAGAAATTATCATGTTGGATATTGCTTATAGATTTTGGTTATAGATTCTGCTAATTTGTGTAACAAGTTGTGTAAGTCAATTTTATATTATACCAGCAATCTGTCCCCGTCGTTGTCCATATAACCTTTGGAGTTCAAAAGGGGGGTGGGGGAAGTTCATTTGTTTTGCAAAACCTCTAAATAATAACAATACATCTCCGTTTCATCCAGGAGGTGGATGGGATATCCGGGAGAATGGTGGGAAACGACTATACAGGGTGTAACAGAACCAGTACCATACTTTACAGGCGGATTCCTGCTTTGATTATGAGTCGAAAATATTCAAGTAATCATGACTTTATATAAATAGTTGTGAAGTTATTCAATATCAAAATTTGCAATTTTTTTTCAATTTTCCTGACATTTTTTACAAAAAGTTAAACAATCGTTAGAGTAACTTATATCGATTACGAAACATATATTAAAATCATAGAAAAGACAATATTATCCAATTATGTAAATAGCAAAAGCAGCAATGTCCATTATTTTATAGCAATATCCTTAATTAAAAATTAAATTTTTATTTATACCCGTTTCTGTATAAAAGGAAAACCAGCGTAGCAATTGTCTCTAATAACTTATTTCCAATAGGTTTTGCAAGATTTGCATAAATTCTAAAGAAATTTTCTTGAGCGGTGCAAGTTTTTTTGTACTTATCTCAGAAACACCTCTGTTTGATATTGCAGCTCCTGCCTTTGCTTTTATACCCCTTAATTAAAAAAATAGTATTATATTATGGTCAGTTTTAAATACTGACAAAATTATTCTTCTATTTAGGAAATTCGCTCTCTGAAAACTAACTTACTATCACGCCGTTTCATCATGGGGGTAGGCAGAGAGGATAGAGCGCCATCTCTTCTGTCCTGACATACAACTCTCGCCTCATCTACATTCATACATCTTCGCATGCAAGCTCGATGGTTGTTGAGGCTTCTAACGGGGCCATCTTCCAGTATCTGGTTAATCTGATCATACCACGTCTTCCGCGATCGCCCTCTCTTTCTGGCACCGTCAATACTTGCATTAATATATTTTTCTTACAATTTTTCCCTCATTCATTCGCTCAACATGCCCAAACCACCTGAGCGACCCTGTTTTAATTGTATGAATTATGCTACGATCAGCTTTACATTCATTCCTAATACCTTCATTCTTTACTTTATCATACATAGCACATTATCATACATGCCACACATACGTCTAAGGAATCTCATCTCCACCGCATTCAATCTACTTTCGTTCCTCTTTTACCAGCTCCAGGCTTCACTTCCATCAGTGTTGGTACCAGAATTCTATTGAATCCATGCACCGCTAGTTTTACATCTTCTTCTTCTTTCTTTATCAGCCTTCGTCTTTCCACTGCTGGATATAGGCCTTTTCCTTATTTTTCCATCCTTCTCTGTTGTTGGCTGAGAGCTATTGTTGTCAAATGTCTTTAAACAAAAAAATTGAAATAAATATATGTATTACAATACAAGGTAGGCAGATTGAGGGTATTCTAGGTATGACCGATAAAGCAAAAAGGTTTACTCGCATTTCCAATTTCACCATTAGACCCCCGCAGACCTCTCATGCCGACTGACGTAAGTGAATCCCCCGCCGAGCCTGCACGCAAGAGCCTCCGCGCTCGTTTTCTGGGCCGCGATTAGCCGCCCCTTACAACTGCCGCCATTTCCGGTCCCGCCGACAGGGGCGGAAGTCGTCAGGGTGCGCCGGATCCTCCCGGCTTCCGGGGAAACTCGGTGTCACCCTCCGTGGGGCAGTGTCGTGTGTGCGCCCTCTCGTAATCTCGAGTCGGCGGAGGAAATTGGATATTCCTTACCCAGCCTTCGGGAGTCTGTGTCAAAACGATCCAAAATGCAATGACAATTCGTCAGCTCGGGATCTGTCATTCAAACGACCAATCCTTGCTTTCATGGAGGGGTTGATCGCTGCATGACCGCGGCTAGCATTTTCATAACCCTGACCTCCGTTTGATAATGATAATCCATTTTTACTCCCTTTATATTAACTCGTGGCGTCTGCGTGCTTGCTTGCCGGCTTGCCGTCGAAAAAACTTTGGATCGATTTTTGACCCTTTTCTCGTGATCCAATCGAGCTGAAACTTTGCAAGCAGACTCGTGGCGACGATCAAGAAGATCTATCAAATTTTCGTTAGAAAATAATAATGATTATAGTATAATTTTGAATTTTTCAAATTTTTAATGGTTTCTTCAAATTGGAATCATTATAAAAGTTTGATTACTAGCAAAGGCGGCCCGATAACGTCGCGGAATATTTTCTAAATTTGAATTCCTACATCGGTATACATAATAGGTACTTCACTACGAATGTCGAAAATCTAAATAGACTGACAAATGTTTTTAGAATTTAATCTTCAAAGCATGAAGTGTCTTATCAAAGCTCAAAACATCTGACATTTTAGAAATATATTAAATTACTGTAAGTTTAGTGTTATGTTATATGTTTTAGTTCGTCTTTAATTGTTGTTATATTTTACAAAGAAAGGGAGTATAATAAAAACTTGGTTTTTATGGGATACATTTTACACAAAATATGTTGATTTCGCGAGAACGTTCTACACATTTCTAGTAGTCCCACCATTCTTCCAGTGACTGCGAGAATAGCCCAGTCGATTCGAGAAATTTCGAGATGACCCATCCAGGTTGTCCACAGCCTCCCCTCCTGGCGTTAGCCATTTAGGATCTCGATTTACCTTCTTTGAAGTATAGACGTACCACTATAACTTGGCGTGCGAGGGAGGGCGTCCCTATCGCCTAACAGAAGTTGTCAGGGTGTAAATTTATTACACAATACATAATCTACAGAATGTCCGGTGACCGGTGTCGTATTACATACAGAAAATTGGTCGGGCAGCACTAAAGAAACCGTGCAGTAATGGCGGCCGTTCTATCTGTCAAACTGTCAGACGGTAATATCGGTCCATTATTCGCTTTTTCAGCTTTGCAACACATTAATACTTCATTGGCGCATGTTCTTGCACCATTCCGGACTGTTTAGGATGTTTTGGACATAATAATTCAGTGTATATTGGTAATCAAGATGTCACAGCTCCCGAGCAAATACAAAATTGAACTAAATGACAGGGCGAGGGGTTACCGCCGGGTGCGGGCGGGGCGGGTTTTAGTTCAAAATTCGCCGCACGCCAAGTTACGTTACAATAGTAATCTTGTGTGAAGACTTGGGCATCGCCTCAAAAACGTCATCTTTATTTACCCATATTACTTGTTTGTCACCAATTTTCCGCTCTGGATCATGAAATTGTAAATTGGAGTCATGACTCGCGTCCCATTGGTCATGTGGCATGTGGAAAGGATTTGCAATCCATAATTAAAGTGCTTTTTGGCAGGTGGGTGGATGAATTTAGCCTACAATAAATTATAGGGAAACCAGAATGAAACAATTTTTCTTATGTAACTTTGTAAAATGCCATTTTAAAATATATCAAAAAAAAGATAACTCTGTTTACTTTCACTGTTTATTTATAACGTATACCCACCCAACTCTAATCTCCACCCCACTCCTCATGCCGTTCTTTAATCTTATGTTTATTTTATTTTTATTATATATATATATATTTAATTTAAAGACTATCAACAGGTCAGAATGACCCTAATGGAGAGTCATTTAGGACAAGGTGATTAGTACAGTTACAGTTTACGATAATACATTAAAATAAAACATTAATACATTATACAATATAAGTATAGTACAATAAGCGATTACAAGATGAACGAAGTTCACATTCTCCGCACGACATAATAGGCATGTAGGCTCCCAGGTCAACTAAGTCAGAAAATGTGTACCCGCGCTTTGTGGCTATAAAATTTTTGTTTAGGTTGATTTCCGAAGAATCCGTCTTACACGCTCAAACTATTTTCGGTCAGGAGCGATATAATTTCTCTCTTAAACGTATTATTAATTTAACATTATTGAAGATGATCTAAAACGTTCTAATCGTTATAAATAAATAGTGAAAGGAAACCAAGTTATCATTACTCCCTTTCTTTTAACTCGTAGCGTCTGCTAGCTTGTCTGTCGAAAAAAGTTTGGATCGATTTTTAACCCTTATCTCATGATCCAATTGAGCTGAAACTTTGCAGGCAAACTCGTGGCGACGATAAAAATGATCTAACGAATTTTCGTTTAAAAAAATAATAATTACCCATAGTATAATTTTGGATTTTTCGATTTTTTTTATTACTCCCTTTCGTAGCGACTCAAGCCCAACGCGTGGGGTAAGCGCCAAACCTGTTTCAACTAGTAAATGAGAAAGGGAGTATAATAAAAACTTGGTTTTTATTAGTTAGTTTTTTTAACATAATTTAGAATGGAACCTTTCTCTTTCAAATACCTTAAAAAGGTATACCAACAAAAGGCATTAATTTTGATGATTTCTATTTTAAGTGGGAAGATTTCAACGCTCCCTACATATACTGTCGAAACTGCACAAAAATACATTTAATTTTGCTATGTTAAATCATCTCATTTAATGTACATTTTCGAAAAATGTTAAAAAATTAATTTTCGTTTCAAACAAAGCACATATTAAAGGAAAATTTAACATTTGATTAATTTCAAGTGTTTCATTTGTCTCCCAACGACGAGATTCCGTGACAATATTTTGGAAAAGTTATGTCCATCTTGCACTCGTGGTATGATATGTAGAAATGCATTAAAATATTTAATATTTTATAGATTAAAAAATAATATTATTAATATTTTTTATATTTAAAGCATCAACTTTGTGATTAGAAATTTTAACAGAATGTTATTTTTGTTAGTTTATAACCATTACAAATTACTTTTTTTGTCTATCGGTTTCGAGACGTAACCAGTCTTTTCGTCAGGGCAATCAATATACTAGCATGTAAATAACACTATCTACATACCACAGCCATAGTATTATTTACACACCTTCATAAAATACTCTTCACATGCGTGTTACTCTAACTATAGTCAAATGTATAATCTGTAGTCTTTTCTCATGAACTAGTTTTCATGACAAAAGACTACGGATGTGTCTAGCTTGGTCATTTCAAACAAACGAAAGATTCTCAGATTTGGTGAACATACGCAGAACTTGGTGAACATTGCATTGTGTAAAATGATCACTTAACCCTAGATTCACAAACTATATTTAGGGTTACATCGTTCATAAACATATTTATTTATGTATAAATACGGAGAAAATGACACGTAAAATGACATTAACCCTAGATTCATAAACTATATTTAGGGTTACATTATTCATAAACATATTTTCATTTAATGATTACGGTAGATATAAAAAAAAAACTACAAAGATTATGAACGATATTATTAGAATGAACTTTTATTTGGAATTAAAAAAATTTAAAAATTTCGCGCCGCGCTCTGAGGCTAATTATTTGAGGGTGTATGAGAGACTTTTATGTTTATGAGTCTAGGTTTAAGCCAGCTCATACAGGTTGTAAGCCCTGAGCCATCGTATAAAAAGACACCCACGTCTCACATGTAGCTTTGTCTCATGTTAGCTCTGTGAGACTTCTGTAATTTATCTTAATTAAATAATAAAGTTATTGTCTTATTTGCTGGTGGCGAACCAATATATTTTTATGGTTAGATTTTTATAGTTTTCTTAAAAATGAATCCGTCTAAGCGTTTTTAATTTTTTTATCGCAGAAAATTTTCCACTCACGTGTTCTTGATAAATCTGCCGTTCTCCTAGGAAATATCTCCAACTATAATCCTTACGTAATGTGCTGTTATATTGTACACTGCCTGTTTGCTTCTAAAATAACTTTGTTAAATGGAAATGGTCACGTTGTGGGTATGAAGAGAGAACAATAATAAATAATGAATAATCACATAAATCATGCTTTTGGGCCAAAATTTAACTTGGTAAAGCAGTTTGAAACTATTTATTGTTAATGGCCTATTTTAATACAATAACTAAACCACTCATTGTTTTATGACTTTGGAAGTCAACCATCACGGCTGGCACTAGGGTTTGCGAAATTGGCTTTACCGGTAAACCGGTAAAATTTGAATTTATTCGTCTTCTTCTTCTTGTATCCTATCAGTTCGTAAAACTTTGGCTAAGATTATTTTATTTACTCCAGCTTTATAGCAACCAGTAACTCGCATTCACATATTACTATACAAGCATTACGAAACCTTGACGAAATACCAAAAACTAAGGCAACACATGGACAGAAAAATTACTCATACATAGGGCCTAAAATATTTAACAAAACAGACTTCCCGACAATCAGAATATACTCAATGAATAAAATAAAAGCTTTAGCAAACAACTGGCTTACCTCTAAAGGTAGAACAGGAACTGAAAATTTACTTACTGTAGTTGCATAATAATGTCTATAAATAAAAATGTATACCTATATAAATAAATATATTAATTAAGGAAAATAAAAAATAATCTTAAACAAAACTTTAACCCTTTTTATATTAAACAATATTCTACACATATTTACACTTGGACTTATGACTCACTCAACCTATCACTAACATTCCACTTGATACTTTGTAGACACATAATTATTACCTTATGAAAACAAATATTATTAACGAATTCAAAAAAATATATATAATTGTGTTCTATAACGCCACTCTGGGACAGGCATAGCCTAGAAGAGTGGCATAATCCACAAATATAACAACAACAAAAAAATGTGTAATCTTATCTTATATTTTTATTGTTAAATTATTATTAAGTACCTATATATTGTAAACAAGGATTTTTTGAAATAAATAATAAAAAAAATACTGCAGCCCGAAATTGCGTGCAAACTGCACATAGAGTTTTGCGAGATGCTTGTTAAAATAGTAAAATTAAATAATATACAGATTATAATAAATAATATTGTTCTTAAAAAAAAGTTCTACAATGAATTGGCCAAAGCACTGCCTTAGATTTTTCAGCCATGTTGTTCTACTTTTTCCAGAACCCCGATTTCAGGCAATCTTTCTCTGAGGTGTCAGATCTCATACTTTTCTGGATGTCTCATATCCGAGATATTGAGAATATTAAGAATTTAAGGTTTCCTTATTTTTCTTTATTCATCCGCTTCTTAACATAATATCTCCTTAACATCACACAATCTAGTTGATAGTCCGGAACATCTTCAACGAATATCTTTCCACATCCCAACTCGCAATAACAGACATTCACCAATTTTTTATCGACCCCTTTGCAAGACCAACTCAAAACAAAACTCCTTTATGTACAGATCCACAAATTCGTTCAACACAAACTATCACCACATTGACATTTTTAACTCAACGATAAGGGACATAAAACAAACAATATTTATACAAACGCACCCAAATTAATTCATACAATTTATCTTCCCTTCTACTTCCTTTCCTCGTTCCCTTCCACCCTCTCCACTCGCTGTTAAAATAATTAAAAATAAATATTTTACTACGTCACACTTGTCTTAATAAATTACTATATTCAACGGAAAATTTGTAATGTGCATAATTTAATATACATTATTTTATATTTGTTTATATATAGATCTGCTGTTAATTTTCCCTAAAATAAATAAATATTCATTTCTCACTCTGTCTATCCAGCTCATTTTTAGAATTCTACTGTAGATCCACATCTCAAATGCTTCAAGTCGCCTCTCCTGTTCTTCGGTAAACATCAATGTTTCCATTCCATAAAATTGTAATGAGAACACGTAGTATCTGACCATTCTCATTCGTAATCGAACTATTAATATGACATAATATATAGTTACGTCATATCCCTATTTAAAGGTGTCTGCAATATGCATTTACATTAAAAATAAATACGTATTCAAATTGTAAAAGTATAAATTATTTAAAAAAACATTCAAAACAGACAGTTAAAGAATGTTGGACATTGAAAATCATACCATATGGCAGGTATACACAAGAACAAGATACTAAAAATATAATTGTCCATATTTTCTAATGTTTAGTTTGTAGTTTATCCTGAAGAAGGAACGGTAGTTCCAAAACCGGATGGTGTTACCAAAAAAAAATGGTTTAAAGAAAGTGAGTTTTTAATAATTACCTACTTTTTTGTCTATCGGATTTGAGACATAAAGACAACCACTACACTAGCATTTAAATATAACAATTGCGAATCATCTCTTAGAGTCCAATCATAATTCTGATATAAAAACAGGGGTTAAAATATTAAATTCTAATAATAAAGGTTAAAATATAATAATTTGGGAAAATTTTATATTTTTAAAGTCATTAAAAACAACATTCCTCTAATTAAAAATCAAATAAATTTCCCCTGCAGTCCTCTGTTTGATTTAAAATTATCAGGTAAAACCTAAGATTTGTCAACATCCCTATAGACCCCACCCTGTCTCCCACTCTCCTCTACTCAAATTCTTAATCCTTTTTGATAAGAAACTTAGAAATTGAAAAAAAAATGTTGGCCTTTATAGCTAGACCGCATTCAAAAGAATTTGCGCAAAAAATATGTGTGTTGTTACGATGCAAAAAACGAACATAAAATAAGTTTTTCTAGTAAGTTAGTAACCTTTTTTAAAGTAAAAAAATTTTTTTTTTTGGAATATCATATTGAGGCTTGTAATACGGGCTTTCCAGGCAACTTTTCCCCGCTTTCTTCTTACCGGACAAAGCTAGGAAATGGTCTTTTGATTGTGGTCTACATATAGTTAGAGCAACACGCATGTGAAGAGTATTTTGTGAAGGTGTTGGTGCGTAAATAATACTATAGTTATGGTGTATAGTGATACTTACATGCTAGTGTAGTGGTTGTCCTGTTGAAGAGATGGATTACGTGTCGAAACCTGTGGACAAAAAAGTAATTTTTAGTGGTTACATATTAACATAAATAACATTTTGTTAAAATGTCCGACCACAAAGTGAATGCTTTAAATATAAATAATGTAAATGAATTTTTGTTTTTATTTGTAATGGTTAACATAATTTTTTAATTCTACAAAGTGCCTTGTGTCTGGACGATAATGAAACTGTTTCCGTCATATTGACTCACTTTGCGGAAACAATAAATCCTCCAAAGCGTGCCGGCATAGAAAATGCAGTTAGATGTGCAGTGACCCAATTACATTTTCCGGCCAGCGATGGAGAGGGTGTTTGTGCAGATGATGGGTTTTAAATTGTTATGGGTATACAATCAATTTTAATCTAGGTGCGGAGGCTGCAGAAAATGGTATTCCTGACACAGGCGTGCACGCTGTAGGGCGCACGTCATTCTTTTTTTCATCCTTTGAATTTTCGAATTTAAAAGCACTCAAATGTTGCATTTTACTGTTTTTAGAGTTTTCATTAAAACTGGTGTACATATGGCAAGACAAAGATATCTCTGCCATAGAGCTTCGAAACTGGAGAGAGCTGGCACTAGACCGAGATGAGTGGAGGAATATTATTGAGGAGGCCAAGACCCACCAAGGGTTGTAGTGCCAAGAATGATGATGAATGATATATATATATATATATATATATGCTTTCTAGCACATTGTTTTGTTATGGGAAGGCCGCAAATGCTTCGGATTATTTCAAAATAGGCACGCTGACTGTGTCGGTGAGTCTAGAAGGTTCCGGAAAAACCTGCTCTAGAAAGTTCTGGAAGGAGAAGGTTCTTGAAAATTCCCGAAAGTTCTATAAGGTTCTAAACTGAGTGGCGGAACGTGTCGGTGTGTCTAGAAGGTTCCTGTACATTCGATAAATTTCTTAAAAGTTTGGAAGGAGAATGTTCTACAAGGTTCGCGAAAGTTCTATGACGATCCAAACAGAGTACTAAAAATCTACGCGTGCGAAGCCGCGTGGGCACAGCTAGTTAAACATAAATAGCCATTTTCTGTTTGGTTTGCAATCCTAGGATTGATCTGCAACAAGCACTCTATTCCTCCACTCCTCTCTGTCATCTGTCTTTCTTGGTAGGTGCTACAGCGCACATCTTCGATAATCTGGTTTACGTAGCTTGATCTCGGGCGGCCTCTACAATTGTTTCCTTCAACATTTCCCTCGACGATGGTAAAAAGCAGGTCCGATGCCTTATAAGGGTGTCTCAGTAAGAGTGCACTAATTCATTTTAAAATAAAAACACGTATTTTTGAGAGAGTTGTGATATTTTTTATTGGGAGTAAAGAAGACATGTTCCGATTAAGTATGAAATAAAATATGCGGCAAATGACCCCCACGGCTCTTATAACAGGCCATTACCCTTTTCATGAATTTTTCCATGAATTTTTCACAGAGATGTGGCTATATCTCACCGATGACGCGTTGGATCTCGGATTTGAGCTCAGGAATTGTTTGTGGTTTACTCGCATAAACCTTAGATTTCACAAAACCCCAAAGAAAAAAATCACACGGCGTTAAATCGCTTGATCTTGGTGGCCAGTTGACATCAGAATTTCGTGAGATAATTTGTTCTGTAAATCGTTGCTGCAATAAATCGATTGCTTCATGCGCGGTGTGGCAGGTGGCGCCGTCTTGCTGGAACCACATTTCGCCCAGATCCATGCCGTCCAGTTGTGGCCACAAGAACTCGGTTATCATGTTCCTGTAGCGAATGCAGTGCAATTTCAGCCTCATCTTCAAAAAAGTATGGCCCAATCACGCCGCCTGACCAAAATCCGCACCAGACAGTTGTTCGTTGTCGGTGCATTTGTTTCTCGTGAATTGCAAAAGGATTTTCTGAGCCCCAAATTCGACAATTTTGTGGAATTCCATTCAGATGGAAATGCGCTTCATCGGAGAAGAAGATTTTTTCGAAAAAATTAGAATTGACTTCACTCTGAATGAAAATACTGGTAAAAATAGGAGTTTAATAAATTGAAAATAATATTTCTGTCGTATACTAGTGTAATGAGTAGCTTGTTGGTCTTGTGGTTAGGACTCTCGCCTCGTGATCCAAAGGTCGCAGGTTCGAATCTCACTCCAGACAAGCAAGTTAGTCCTATTTTCATAGCACAAGCGTTTAGCTTAATTTGAAAATAGTAAGAATATTGATGTGACACGAATTCCGTGTTCGCATCTCTATTTTATTAAAAAAAATTATAGAAATTCGGATGAATTCCATTAGACAAGATAAAGTATATAGCTAAAATCTCCGAAAATCAATATACATAGATGTCTCATTTAGGGACATCTGTGGTTATTCAAGGGGAAGGAAAAAGCTTTGGTGCTAGCCACTTGGGGGTCGTTAGAACTCACATGTGAAACGTGGCGCAAAAATTTAAATATATATACAACTTCCAAAAATTAACAGACATGGTTTTCTATCATGGGTGGAAATGGCGAACGTTGCATATGTGTAAAGTGATCACCTAAGCCTAAAAAAAAAAGACTTCTATACCTACTCTCCCTTGAAAAAAATACAGTTTCGTCTCTGTGAGACATCCATAATATGCATTAATTGATTATTGATGTCCCTGTGACAAATAATCCAGTTCTGTTCTGAAAAATATACATACATACATACATACATACTCAAAATATTCTATGTGTATCTAATTTTAAAATGTATGTGGTCATGTTTTTATTTTTAACCTTCTGACACTGAGGTGACTTTTTCGATTTCATTTTGCTGACGAGAAGTCCGACGTATGGACATTTAAAAAACTGTTTTTAAACAGGTTATGATTTTTTTATTTTTCATTATTTTTATTGGGAGAATGAAATTGAAGTAAGAATACAAAAATATTAATTAATATTACAGAAATAATCAGACATTGAGGACAACCATCTTTAAAATGCCTATAAAAAATAAATGTTGTTTTACTTAGACTTTAACTTATAAATAAGAAAAATATTGAAAAAAAAAAAAAATAATGAAAAATAATTACTCAAACAATACGTCTCTAATTCTTTACTAATTACTGACCTTACGTATTGTAGACACCCAACTACTATAGATCCTTACATACGTACACTTCAACTGTTTACCCTGAATGCCAAAAGAAGTTTAACTTCAATAATTAAATATTAATTAACATAACCCTATCTCGTGTATAGTAGCAAAACTCAGAAAATCGTCTTCATTCAATTTTGAATAGAAAAAGTTTTTTAAACTTTACGTTTTAGGTCAACAGTTTGGAGATAAGCGATAAGCGAAAGTTTGCATCTTTTTTCGATACTATTTCCGATCCATCTTGAATGTATTTCGCTATTACTCTATTGTTCTATAATATGTATTCTACACTACTGGTACACTACATTTCTACACTAATATTTTACAGTACATTGAGTATCCTGTACATTATTTTATATAATAGGTTAAATCCACAATCTAATTTTTGTGGATTTAACCTATTAAAATAATGCGAATTTTCTTTTGCAAATTAATTAAATGTTTTAATTACAAAAGTGTTCTACAATATCAAAGAAGGAATAATGATATTTTTAAACAATGCGCGATAAATTAAATTTATTTTCATTTCAAGTCCACTAAATATGGAATCAAAATTATCAAAGACGATAATTATTTTCATCTTATAATTCGATCCAGACTTTCGTTATTTCAATCAGCTCGCTATTTAAGAGTCAGCGATACAGAAAATCCCTAGTATTTATTTCCCATCCAGAAAAATTCTTAGAAAAAAATACCTTCGTAATTCAAGTCTTTAAGGTAGATACGTGAAATCGAAAAGAAATTTCTTATTCGGCGATTCTTTCAAGAAAACCTTTAATATATTTTTGATTAGTACAATCAAATTACTGACTAATATTTCGCCATAATCGTAGAATAACGACGCACGTGATTTTTCTCAAGTTTGCAGGAGAGTATTTTGAAGTTTTATTTATATAAAGATACTTTATCATAGCTCGATAGCTACAAAATATTTTCCTTTAAAACATGGGTTAGTTATGTAAAGTTGATACCTTGCGAACCTCTAATATAGTCAGTGCAGTACAACGACGTTTTTACACATGCTGCATTGTTCTACGATCGCAAATCAGAACCATCGTTGTACCGACTTCGTATAACGACGTTTAAATTAATGAGAAATAATACACTTTTATATACCATTAGATGATTTCTTTTTTTCACTTTTTAACGATCCTAATAAATCAATGTGTAATTTTTTGCATACCCGGCATTGTTCTACGATCATGACGATTTATCAGGGGCGTGTGGTGAGAACAAGAAGCATGACTTTTTTCTAAGCATGTATTTTGAAAAGAAACTGAAATAAGATATATATCTCGTAATATTTATATCACAATAATTAACATATTATTCAGATTTTAATATTTCATAATATTCTGCCAGATAAATATTTAATTTCAATTTTTTTTCCAAATATATGTTTAAATAAATGCTTCTTGTTCTCACCGCACGCCCATAATATTTATAAAAAAAAACTAACTATTCTCACTATGAGTATCACAACACATCCTTCTGTATGTAATAATGTCCGTCACAATCGCTACCAAATGGCGCAAATAATAATGAGGAATAAAATAGTGAGATATAAAAAAAATCGTGCATAATTCTGTATGTAATATTATTCGTCAAAAACGCTACCAGATGCCGAAAACAATGAGCAAATAATGAGATATAAAATAAGGGTTTATATATTTTTTATTTATTTTAGTCGTTTCATTTCTCTAGGTAATTATGTCCGTCACTAACGCTACCACATGATGCTGTTTTCACTGTAACTAACTTCAACAATCATCAAACAACAAGCAAACATCCTACGATTTCGCGCTAAATTTAAATTGGCATTTTCTGAAAAACTGAAACAATTCAGGTAGTATATAAGAAAATTTTGAGTTGAAATGAATGAAAATTTCTTACATGTTTTATAACAAAATAAATACCTATACAGGGTTTAACAGAACTAGTCCACAATCTTTACTGGTGAATTCCTGTCTACATTATGAGTCTAAAATGTCGAAGCAACCGTGATCAACAGTTATGGAGACGTGCAGCATCAATGTTTGCATCTTTATCAATTTTTTTTATTTGTTTTTTTTTGCGAAACGCTGTTCTTTCAGTAACTTATTATGTAAAATTCCTTCGCTCGATACAATTTTAAAAAATTATAAAAACCTTTTCATAGAAATTGAAAATATTTTTTTAAAAATGTTTTTATTATTTTATTTGACTTGTATTGAAACGAATGAATTTTTTATAATCGATATAAATAACTGTAATTGCAGTTTAACGTTTTACAAAAAATACTTCAGAAATATTGAAAATAATATATATTAGGTCATGTTTGCTTTTACATTTTTGACTTATAATCGTGGTAAGAATCCACCAGCAAAGTATTGTGGACAGCTCTGTTACACCTTGTTAATAAATATGTTATATTCTTTAGATGATAATTGTGTAATTTTTGAATCGTAAGGTCATATAAATATAATTTATGTTAAGCTGAAATTCAAACTTAATATTTGTATCATTCAGTAATATCATATTTAAACATATTTAACGAAAAATTTTAAAACCAGACGCATTCCCAAGGACTGCGTAGATATTTTTTACTTTAATAAAGATTTTTATTTGATGAAAATAAATGCTGCTATTTTTATAAACGCTAAGCCGTCTGGTTATGGTATTCGCCGCCCGAGGGCGCCCGCTATTGAAAACAAAGGTCGAGGGTTCAAATCTTGTTGCCAGTCGTCCGGGTTAGAATTATTTTCACAGGACGCACAACAGGTATATTTTGAAATTGATAATATAATTCAATAGAATTTTTATGATAATAATTGGTCGCGCCAGTCTCCACGTGTTTTGTTATGATATGTATGTCGAACGCCTGTGCATGAGCGAGGGTATGTCAGACTAACCACCTGATGGCAATACGCCAATTGTCACTTTGACTGCATGGTCCAGTTGTTAATCGACCACGGCCTGCACTGTACAGCATCTCTCATCTCTTGCAGGACGATCACCACCCGCTCCTGTCCTCATAGATCGTGCTCACACCTCTCTTGCTATCGATCATCCCTGCACCGCTATTTTTTTTTTAATAGAGATGCGGACACGGAATACGTGTCACATCAATATTCTTACTGTTTTCAAACTAAGCTAAACGCTTGTGCTATGAAAATAGGACTGACTTACTTGTCGGTCTGCAGTGAGGTTCGAACCCGCGAGCTTTGGATCGCGAGGCGAGAGTGCTAACCACAAGAGCAACAAGCTACTGTATTATTATTATTTTGGGGGTAAAGGTTAGCCCCGGTAGTCACCAATTTGTGGTGATCGATGAATGAGGAGATGATTGCTTTATGGTCACCACCCGTTATGTAACGGGAATTCTCCAAGTCGTGGAATGCTGGATTCATTTATTTACTCAATAAAACAATTACAAATTATACATAATTACGATAATAAAGACAATGATAAGGACTTCGACGGAACAGGGCCTCCAGCCTATGCCGGGGGTAGTTGAGAGACTGACATGCCCGTACAGGGCGTCGACTATTTTTATATGTTTTGGGAACAAATAACTCTCTTGAAGTCTGGCTGTATGCGTGTGCTGACGGTGCTGCGGGCATCGACCTGTGTCGATGGCTCGTGTACACTGCTGTGCCCCTGTTTTGTCTACGCAGCAGACTCGCTACGTTTGTGTGTGTATGTGTGGTGGCTCCGTACCCGCTTCCATGTATACGTGCTCCGGTTTGCCTTTTGTCACCGGGTTTGACGCTCCTTGTCGCACGTGCGGCCTTCTTGGTGACTGTAGCTTTAGGTGTGTATGTATCCCTACATTACTAATTCGCGATAGTGAATATACCTTGGTGAAGATGGCATTTTCAACATATCTACAGTCCACTCCAGTATCAGTACCGAGTTTGTGGCAAATCGAAGATTCCAGAGGTGAGTCATGCTTTGTCTTGTTCTGTGTATGAGCGTTCGCATCTTATACGGGACGATTTTGCTCTCGTCTCGGAGTTTTGTATAGTCATAAACTACCAAAGCGTACAATATTTAGCTGCCGCCGATCCGATTATAATAATGATAATGAAACAAATTCAAGTGTTTCACTTTTCGCTGTCCATTTTTTTTAACACCCATGAAAATTGTAATTGATTTATGCAATTTACCCTGTGCTGTAACTTTATAATGATTGAAACTTATAAGATTCCTTAATAAATAAATATCCAGTTTATTTTAAAGCCCAATTGAACAAAATGTGGAACCGTTCATAATATTCAGATAGCAACAAGCGGAAAAGGAAAAAATATATAACAATGTTGTGATTCCAGGTAAAATCATTACCAACAAATTAGTAACCCTAAAACCTCCATGTCCCCGGGCAATACAATTTCTTCTTGCTCGGTCAAACAATAATAGACCCCAAATCCACAATAACAGTGGGTTATAATAATTCAGTATTTTCGTATTTTTGGAGATGGGTCTGTGTTATTCTATTATTACAGTATCCTTTTCAAATTCAATTCCGTACTTTTTTGCTGCCACTTTTTTTGTTTTTTTTTTTTGTTTTTCTTGTTTATTTTCATGCTTCCTAGTAAAACAATTACATTCTCAATTACTATCACCGACCAAGATCCACCAGCAGTTAATAAAAAAGTTTATGTAATTCAGAACTAAGGAGATAACAAACTAAAATATTTTTAGAATGAACCTAATATAATATGCATGCGTAATGTATGCATTATTTAATTAAACTTTAAGTTTAATACATATATGAATACATGTCTTTGTTCATACTGATATACACTTTATAATTGTCTTTGCTTAATTTTTTATTTATGTACTTAGCAAAAATATGTTTTTTTTTAAACATTCTGTCACACAGTATTAATTTGTAAAGAGGTGAACAAAACCGCATTTTTATGAGAGGGGATTGGATCAGTGCAGAAAAATATCCCCCTTGCGTCTTTTTAAGGCATATTTTACATACGCATTATTCTAGCATAATCAAATCCCCTAGCACACAAAAAAAAACAATATAACAATTATTACAAAAGATATTGTTTTATAAATTTCATATGTATACATTTGTTAACGATCATGCATGCGGATATTATTTACATATATAATGAACACTGTTATCTAGATATGTATAAGATTTTTATTTTATTGTAATAGGTGTAAACCGTAGAAATTAAAAAATAAAAAATAATGGTATTTTATACTTAGGTACTTATAAAATATAAAATAAAATATTTATTCTCTTATTGGTAATTATGGCGGTTTCAATCCCAAATATTAACCGTGCAATTAAAATTTTGATTATCAATTCTTATATTGAAAACTGGCTTATAATGTTAAAAAAGGTTTTTAAGCCCTAGTGACGATGCATTTATATATTTTAAAACAAACAACATTAATATATATGATTATAAAGAACGCATTCTTATTGTGTAGTTGCAATTTCAGAACAAAGTTATGTAATTTTTTTAACTAAAATGTTCCCAAATTGCAACTTCACAATAAGAATGTGTTCTATAATATAATATATATCTTGTGTTGTATCAAATATTTCTAGAATCAAAATGAATTAAAGATTTAATTCTGGAGTTCTCTAGCGGTAGATACACACAGTAATCTGTAGCTATCGCATTACCAAAAAGTAAATTGCTAATAATGGAGAATATGTTTTGGTCAATTAATAATGAGTGACTTATGTATAAGGTCGATATATTGACGAAAATGTACGAGGCTGCTATAGCGTAATTACTTAACGCACCTGCCCCGGACAGGAGAAGATCTGTGGTTCGAGTTCCGGTAGCAACCAAATATTTTTTCGTTTATTTGATTTTTCTGTACGCATTTCCTAATTGAGTAATAAATTTTGTGTTGAAACATGAACATAAATTAAACATTAATATATATCAATTAATTTCACACATTTTAGAAAGTACCTACTACATCCCAAGTGTCCACATATTTAATAAAAGGAAGATATTTCAGATAAAATGCTAAAAATATTTATATTAGACTAACATTTTGACTAGAAGATAGAAAAAGAACAGAAGACTAAGACATAGAAACTTTACTAGTACGTTAACTAAAAGTCGCGTCTATTTTGTAATACATAATAATCACTAATTATAATAATTATGTTATGAAGGAAGAACGAGATAAATAAAAAATGTCCGATTTGTTGCGCTGCGCGCTGGTTTGATAAAATAAATCATTTCATTTCAGTGGACACTCAGCATCCGTGAAGGCTATATTCGATCATCTCGAGAAGTGAGATATGTTCGTTTCACTCCACTCTCCACTTTCGTCTAAACTCTCCCCATCTTCAACGAATATTCTAGCTCCACACGTACAAAATAGAATATTTTATTCAGAAAATATAATTCAACGTACATAACGCGATATTTTCAACGACCCCGACGATATTTCTGTCTAGACTTAAAATATAAAAATATTTCTCGTCGAGAAATATAAGACGAAACAGCGTAAGCACTGGATTTTCCATTAAAGAGCTAATATTACATATCGGAAGCCCTTAAAAACAAACTTAATAAAACGTTATTAAATTAATCCAGAGATGCCTTTCATATGTATATGTTGCATATATGTGTAATAATAATGATAAAAATTGATAATTTATATTCGCTTTACACTAGTATTTAAATTTTACTATTCCCACACTAGTATTTAAATTTTCAAAATGCAAACTTACCGTAATGATTTTTCCAAAAGGTGAGTTTTTAGTGTTTTAAAAAAATGTTTATTTTGTGTCTGCGGACTATAAACTCATTAGAACAGTAAATTTTGTCATAATATATTAAAAATTATTTATGAAATTTTAACCTCAATTTTCTTAACAAAATTTTATTTATTTTAGTATATATAACCATTAAGAATTACTGTTATGTACCGGTTTCGAGACGTAGCTCATTTTTTTTATCAGGACAACCACTAAGTGTGATTACCAGTAATAAGCCAGCTTCTAAATGTCACTACACACCATAACCATAGTATTATTTACACACCAATACCTTTACAAAATACTCTTCACATGCGTGTTACTCTACTTAGTTTGCATGCCTTTATTTAGAGTAACACGCATGTGAAAGTTTGTGAAGTTGTTGGTCTGTAAATAATACTATCGTTGTGGTGTGTAGTAATATTTACGTGCTGGTGTAGTGATTGTCTTGACGAAGAGATGGGTTATGAATAAATAACATTTTGTTAAGAAAATAAAGGTTAAAATTTCATAACAAGCTAATATTGCATTTTATTTTCAATAAATCGTATGTTACATAATAGATAACATTGTAAGTAAGCCATATGCAAAATTTTAACCAAATCGGCTTAATAATTTTTAATATGTTATTATGTCTACATGTCTGAAAAAAGGAGCTTCGAGAAAAGAATATTAAGAAAAAAGAATATCGAGAAAAGAATATAAAGAAAAAAGAGAAAAGAATTTTGCAAAAGAATAATGAAATGCATTAAAGAATTCTTCTACCACGCTAGCTTTTTGGCATTTTTGAATGAGTGATGAAACAAACTATTTTTAAATTAAAAAATAAAGTAAGAAGAAAGTTTTTTTTAAATGTCAAGATAGTTGCGTAGATGCGTCAAAGTGTACCAATACAACACTTTGAACTTGTTCGGCCCGCGATATTTAATATTTCAATCTTTTGATCTAACCGCGTAGGTACAAACATACAAATGTTTTATTTTATCATTCGCAAGTGAAACTAAGTATTTTCATTTCAAAATATTTCTTCATAATGACTTTCAGAAGCTTTTCAGGATAAATCCTGTCATTTTCATGACGTGTAATCACTTCAGTCAAATCAAGACGCTGAAAGACTCATATACAAAAATACGACTTAGTGAAACTAATGATTGAATAAACTTAAGTAACTAATAAATAGTTACTTCAATGGGATACATGTTTCTCATTCCCTCATTTTAGGGGTTGGTTATTTACCATGACAAAGTTACGAAACGAAATGAAACTCGTAAACTTCATAACTAACTAACTTAACTGGCAGCCCTCGTAGCCCAGTGGGCACGATACTGGCTTCCCACACCGAGAGTTCCGGGTTCGATTCCCGGTGAGGTCACAATAAATCTGGGTGATTAACTCAAGCCTGGGTGTTTTGCGATGTGTTTCGCTTCTGTAATTGTTTGATGCATAAAAAAAATCACTTCAATTTTTTTTCAAATAGCGATTAGTCTAAAACATTCTAGATGTCATAACACACTTTAGATATCAATTTTTCGAAAGTAATTTTTTGACAATTCAGACATCTGCTTACTTTATTTTGATATCGTTGATGAATTATTATTGTTTAAAACAATTCAGTGTGTGGACATGTAATTTGCACGGGTTAACTCGTTTATTAATAAATTGAAAAAATTTCAAATAATATTTCCGATGAAAAATAAATATAAATATTTACGCAATATGCAGTCAAACAACCTTTTGTATTTTAGGGGCATGTAGTAAGAACATGGAAGCATGACAATTATGTAGCATATATTTAGAAAATAATCGAATTAAAAGATATATCTCTTAATATTCCTATCACAATTGTTGACATATTTTTCATATTTTAATATATCATTATATTTTGTCACGTAAATATTGTATTTCGATGTCTTTTTCCTACATATGTCTGCGTAAAAGTTATGATTCACTGTACTTATGCACGCGCCTGATTATTTGTTCAAATATACGAACGTTTTCAGTAGAAAATTAACCGAAAACTCCAAATTGTTTTACAATATTTTATTTGTTTTAATTAACGTAAAAAACAACATTTAACTAATTACATATATTGAAATTGAAATAAAATAATTATCGTTGGAATTCGCATCTAGGTTTCACGTTGAAATTAAACATGAATTTGGTCACAACTCGTCAACTAACTTCCACATATTTCCATTTATAATTACTTTCACTAATAAAACATATACGAGTATACCTAACATCAACACATGATCTGGGAGTCTAGAGGAGTTATGTATTATTGATAGAACTCATCTCAAAGGAAACTTAATTAAGGGACGGATGAAGAAAAGTCCAATTGAGGTCACCTACGAATACGACCCATCTTACAAAAGGCAAAATAAATATGAGAGGCAATATTTCCACCTTTAATCAAAGGGACCTTAAACAATATCAAAAGAAACGTATGAATATCATGAATTACGAAAAAATCATCCAACAGTAAGTAATCCGTGGTTTTATATAAAAAAATTAGTCAACTGATGTTCGGACTTAAAAATCTATATTTATTTAAAAAAAACTCTTAGAAACTACTGTTAACTAAACCAAATTAGTATCTACTGTAGTTTCTGCTCATTTCGCTTTGTATTTTGACAAAACTCTCAGAATGCCTTAATTTATGGTCATATACTCCTAACTATACTCCTAACAGTTTTGAGTAAATACGGCTTATTTCCATTTCTTAAATAACCGGTAAATAAATTTCAGTTTTTAAATGTATTATATAATATAATAACATTTTTTAACTACGAGATCACGTACAATATTTAGAAATGCAGCATCGTTGAGTGTTTTATTATGAAGTTCGTTTACCCGGAATTACCCGAATTCTCTCCGGCTTAATACGATGCGCACACGTGCGTTGGGGATCTGAGACTGTCCATCGTGAAAATAACTAGTCAATCTCAGTTACTTCATTGATTATTTATTATGTATCCCTTGGCGGCTATTCTGTCGTACGACAAATACTTGTCCTCTGAAATTTCGTGTTTCGAAAGTCTAGTTGCACCATACGTTGTCTCTTTCAACATGTTATTCTTAAATGCTCTGTATATATATATATGGGGTATAAAAGCAAAGGCAGCAATATGCAAAAAATAATTAATGCAGTTATCGAGGGTGACGAATTTACAATGAACTGAATTCAAGATTTTATAAGAAACATAGCCTATAAATTTATAAGAAACATGATTTTAGAAGGGACAGGATACATAAAATCTAGAATTCAGCACATTTTAAATTTGAAATCTTGACTGCATTCAAAACATTTCAACGCGCTTTTTTAACATCATTTGTCAGGGACAAATCTCAAAATAAATATTTAATCCGCTTTACCATACCACTTAACCAAAATTTGAAAGAGACATAATCCGGATGAAAATGCAACAATCATTCAGTAATTTTACAAAATCCGTTCAATTATCAACAAATAAATGCTGACGAATTATTTTATCGCATATTGTGCATGCCGGTGATATCTGTCAGTATCTGTCAGTAGCCACACTCTTCTATCCTGGCACACCACTTTTGCCTCGGCCACATTCATACATCTTCTCACACAAGTTCTACGGTTGTTGCGGCTTTTAACGGGGCCATCCTCAAATACTTGTTGTATCTGGTCATGCCAGGTCTTTCGCGGACACCCTCTATTCCTGTTGTCTTCAACCCTCGCCTCATATATTTTTTTAAACATCCTTTCCTCGTTCATACGTTCCACATGACCATCTCAGCACTCCTTTCTTTATTCTATCTACCACACTACAGCCAGCATTGCATTCACGTCTAATTTGTTCATTCCTTACTCTATCGACCAAAGATTTTCTACACAAGCGTCTTGGTGACCGCATTTCTACCGCATTCAGTCTACTTTCATTCCTCTTTTGCCAATTCCAGGCTTCACTTCCATACATTGGCACTAGAACGCCATTATGTATTATTTTAAAAGTGATTTTTGAGTTTTGAGGTTAAACTGATTACAAGATTTAAAGTGATAAAAACTTAAAAGTATATAAAAAAAACAGTACTAAAAGCGATAAAAAAAATCCATCGATCCAACGATCATTTGCATTCTAACTTTTGATGTATCATATTTTCCTCACGTGAACAAGATGAAAGCACTCCATGCTTTTGATATTATTAACACACGCTTATACTGTGATCGCTCTTAGTATTGTGGCTGAATAAATAAAATCTTGTATTAATTTTTTTACCCCGTTCAATAACTGTCTCTTCCCCCACTTATTCTCTTTCGTTATTAGTTTTAATGTTGAGCCTCGGAACCAAAAACAAACAAAAGCGCTAGCCAAACTTGCTCCTCACTTTCAGGACTATTACACGAGTGAGAGTCTCGAAGGTTCTACAATTTCATCTATCAATACAAAGCCTGTTGACATTTAATATTATTGGAACGTGTAGGTTCCTTCCTATTACACTTCAGTTTCACGACATCATTACGAGTTTCCGGGAATTCTTGAATCCGATTCTACAATTACACACTTCTAAGTAATTCAATAGAAAATTTTCTGCGAACATTTCGACTTTGAATCGTCTAAAAGTCAATCATCCAATTCCAAGTGACCGTGCTTCGGTAGCGATCCCATATCGTTTTATTCCATTTGGGTCCTTTTTAAAAGATATGTTTCATTTTATTTTATTTTATTTAGTTTAGTACAAACACAAGCACAACATGCCTATACATTTTGTGCATGATAATAATATATAATATAATGTCATCTAAATAATATCATATTCAATTAATGTATATTATAAATGTCTCACAGAGAGAAACTGTAGTTTTTTATGGGAAAGTAGGTATAGAAGTCTTTTTGGGTGTACGTAGGACTTATGATCTATCGTATACGATAGGCCATAAGTTATAGGTCATAGGTCATAAGTCCTATGTACACCCAAAAAGACTTCTATACCTACTTTCCCATAAAAAACTACATTTTCGTCTCTGTGAGACATTTATAATATAAATAAATTGATTAATAATGTTTCTGTGACATGAAATCCAGTACTGTTCCGAAAGATTTGAACAAACTCAAAATATTTTGAATATCATATTCTATTACCTACAGTATTATATTATAAAGAAGTTAGTTGTTTCATCTGTTGTGTCAATGGTTAATTGCAATAAAATATTATTTTTGGAGTACGATTTGCAAACTGAAAATATGTGTATATTGCTTTGCGAAAGAAGAAGTACATTCAAATTAATCGCGGTAATGGAGAGAAGTATCCGATATTCGCATTAAATTAAATTAAAGAAAGAAGAGGAACTGTTGTTTTAATTTCGCAAAGAACATTTTGTCCAACAAGGTAACCGTTTATAATTTAATATAATATCATTAAATCATCAAATTTTGTGTGAAAGGTAATGTGACAACATAATTTCTTAATCGTATAACGAAACTTGATAAATTTTCTTCCGGCACTGGTAAATTTAATTTCTCTGTATAAGAGGGTTTTTTCTTTTTCTCATTGTCCAAAATTAAATTTTTTTGCCACGAGTTTTTTTCCACTAAAATTTCTGTCACGTTTCTGTTAGTTTCGTCTATTTATAATTATGTCAAACAACAAATCAATTCTATAAACATCAAAACTATATTGTTTTTTCATGCTTCACTATATGCGAATAAACAAATCATGCTGTTAGAAATGCACAATTCCCGAGATAAATCTTAAGTGGGAATACCTACCTAAAAAGCGCAAAAAAAGGCAATTTTTGTATTTTTTTAAGGAAACCTATATGAATTGTGGTATTGATATCATTTCTACGTGAAATAACATACTTTTACGAATATGTTTTTTTTTATTAAAAAATTTCAACATTGGCGGAAAATTTTTGCGTTTTGCCGACTGCCAAAAAAATGGTCCTCCGCGGTGACGCATCCGAATAAAAAAAACATAAATTAATAAAGATTATTGACACTTTAATTTAGTATTTGACGTAGAAGTTTTTGAAAATATTGATTTTTGACAAAATGGCGGGCGTTTGAATTCAAAATAGTGTTTTTTAGGGGAAAATTATTTTTTATTGTACCTACCGTTAAAAAAAACTAAGTCACTTAAAAAAAACCTACGACAAAGACTAGAATATTATGTATAAAATAATCACTAAAAATTCCAAGTTGATTGGTTTAGTGGTAAAACATACTTCCGAGTAAAACGTATTTGAAAATTGAGTAATGAATAAATCGCGAAATTTTTCAACTTACGTAAAATCATCGATTTCAGGTCCATAATATAATTCCTCCACCTTGCTTTGAATACCCATATCATCGAGCACTCTTCACAAACATAATAAAAATATGTCTAACATTCCTAGCCTAACTGGCATGTGCGCGGCGCCGTGTGGCGCGGCGCGTAATAAACAAAGGGATGCCACTTTATCAGCTATAATTATTTTTTTTAATTATTACTTGTAATTTTCACCAGACATTCTTAAGACCTTTATAAGCTTTAAGAAAATGCAAAAATTTAAAAATCGATTTTTTCGAAATGTCTAGGTAGGTATTCGCCCTCAAGCAAAAAGGTTTTTTAATTCCGCTTATACATAAATGTTTGAGGTAATGAATAGGCAGTTTCATAGCTATCAAACAAAAACAACTTTTTCTCAGCAAAGAATGTTAAAAATGATATTATATTAAAATTGGCCATTATTTTCGGGACAACCTAATACATCACATTTTAGGGGAAATTTCTGGTAAAGAATTTTTTGTTTGTAATACAAAATTACCTAATTAAACTTTAAAAGGCCGCTCGTAACACTAGATCAAATCAGGGTTTCGTAAAATGTAAACCACAGTAATGTATTATATTAAAACATTGTTACAACGTCAAAGCCGTAATGGATTTTATGTTGGTTCTTTAATTGCGTAGTTACACAGTATTTTTCCAACAAAAGTGTAACTTTGTTACTTTGTATTTCCGAACATTTATTGGACCATAAAATCTGTGGTACTGAAAGAATTTTCATGATCGATTTACAAGCACTCGTATCGTCGATAGGAAATGCAATAATGAAGTCCTGATACGTTTTACAGTATTGACGAATACCTTTCATAGTTTTTAAAATTAATTAAAGGTACCAAAATTATATCAAAACTAAGGCCCGAATTCAAAGTCAATACTTATACGATTTAAAAGTTAAGGTACGCCTTAAAAACGCAATTTTCAGTACGAAATAATACATTTATGGCGTACACAAGTACTACGTAAGTATTGACTGAAATTCAGGCTTAAATGTTGAAGCACTCGATGCTTTTTTTATTATAAAACTATTTCTCATTAAAATTGTTGTTTACCAACCTTTCATTAGTATTTAAGTTATTTTTAATTCAAAATTCCATTTTTACACACTACAAATATACATAAACCGGGTTTACAGTTTTGGTCTGCGTACATTTTCTCAGGATATTAAGATTTTTTACACATTTTTATTTAGCTTCACACAATCAGTACAATTATTCAAAAAAATATATTTAAAATGCTGACGCTTTATTTTATCGGACATTGTATATGCCTTTGACATCTATCGGTTTGTATATTATTATTAAAGTAGGAATTGTTAAAGTTTTGCATGCAATATCATTCGGAAAAGAAACATGTCTTAAACGCAATTCGAATTTATTACAATATTTAATACTATAGTTCGACCACAATCAAAAGACCATTCCCTATCTTTGTCCGGTAAGAAGAAAGCGAAGGAAAAGTTGCCTGGCAAGCCCGTATTACAAGCCTTAATGTGATATTCCAAATAAATATATATTTTTTAGTTTAAAAAAGGTTACTTACTTACTAGAAAACTTATTTTGTGTTCATTTTTTGCATAGTAATAACACACATATTTTTTGTGCACATTCTTATGAATGCGGTCTAGCTATATCTGTGCCCGCATGGCTTCGAAAGCGTAGATTTTAAATAACTTTTAGTCATATTTTATCAATTTGTGTATTAATCTTAATATATAGATATATGTCGTTGTAGACTTTTTTATGGAAATTTTTGATTTCTACAACTTCTCTATAGAAAGTATTTAAACATCTCTAACCGTTAAGGCAGCGTTCGTAATAAACGCATCGCTCGACCATTTTTTCGTCTACTTTATTTGTAAATTAGGTCACCACGAAAAGCTCTTTTATTTTAACGGTATAATATATAGCTTATGTCCACCTTGAAAGTCCGTTATAAATATTGGTGAAAGAAAAAACCGGATGAGTGGTTTCGGAGATTACCTCCTACAGCTAAACTTACTAAGTTTACCTCTTTATATATTTGTACCTATAGATGACGAACACTGAAAAGTAGAAAATTATTTTATATTTAAAAATAATGACACAAGATGGAAGAAGCGGAAGGAATTAAACGTAATTAACGATTGTACAGCACTTTACACCTTTTAGAATGATTTGGAAATCACTAGAAATGTGGAGAAGTCAGTTGATCATTCTCGACGTTTCGCGAAACGACGTTGCCTGTATAAGAGATGAGAGGTTCGCTGCGTGGACAGTACATTACTGTGAAAAAATTCGATGTTGCTGTAGAAACTATCGAATTGTGAACCCGCGCAATTGATCGTAAACAAGCGAATATAAAAGTAGAAATAGAAAAGTAGGTACCTACCTACGTATTTGTTAAATATTCAGGAGTGTCAATTAGTGCGAATCACAAAACCAAATTAACGAACGGTGCTCCGATTGAATTCGTGTCCAGTGATATTATAAACTTTAATTATTTTCAAGTGATTCATTTGCCTCCCATATCCACGATCCTGTGACAGTAACAATATATGTTTTTATAAAAAATTAGTTTTATGTAAAAAAAAATTATAGAAAATGAAAGGGAGAAAATATAAAACCATATTAATTAATCAATTATAAAGACATACGGAGAAATCAAATCCACGAAAAAATATTTGGCTGCTACCGGGATTTGAACCACGGATCCTCTCCTATCCGGGGCAGGCTTGTTATCCAATTACGCTACAGCGGCCTTGTATATTTCCGTGAATATATCGACCTTATTTATAAGTCTCATTTATTAATTGATAACATTTATCATGCATTTTTTGATAACATTTAGCATGCATCAAGCAATCCACTTTTTCTGGTACTAGTTTCTCTAGTGGGAGAAAATATTTTTAAACAGTACTAAGAATATATTCGAATGTCAATAAGACTCTTTTTCTCAAACCCCAACGACCACAATTCTATTCGATTAGTTATACTTACCACAACCGCCCCACAATTTTGAATCAGAATGGCGCAGAGACATCTTCCTGATGACAGCACTTAAATCATTCATTAGTTTTGCAAAATCAGTTTAACTATTTTTATTTAGTCCGCACAGGGCCCGCTTTATCGGAACGTACAAATTAATCATTGGTACATGAAAAAAATTAATGGTTTTACTAACATATTCCACTTTTGATATCAATGTCTCGTTTATAAAGTTATGTTGTAAAATTGCGATACATCCCTTAGGTATAGATACAGGAAAAGTTTACAGGGATCGGTAAAACCGTCGAACAGCCCTAAAAGCACACGATCAGCTCGTATTCCCAAATCGGTCGTTCAGTTGATGAGACTTGCTCAAGCCTCCCCTATAGAAGACCTCTCTGGAGAGGTCAGAGGCTTGGGTCAGTCATATAACGCTCGTGTTAATAGGCTTAATTTTTCCTACTTTCTACACCACGTGGTTTTACGAGCTTAATGCTGCGTTTGCGTGAATGAAACAAAAAACTAGTTTAACAGATTGTTAGTTAACTTTGTAAAAACCACTACCAGATTTTTAGGTCTACCGGTTTCGAGACGTACCCGTCTCTTCGTCAGGACCAACACTACACCACTACATTCACAACACTACACACCTCAACCATAGTATTGTTACACTTCCATCAATAATTGGTCACATGCGTGTTAGTCTCGTCAGGGACAAACATGCACTAATTAGCCTAATGAACCATCAGGGATCTACCGAAAGAGAGTGAGAGGGGGCGGGGTCTAAAGTGAGTATTACCCCATCTTTTGTGAACAAAGAGACGGGTACGTCTCGAAACCGGTAGACCTAAAATCTGGGAGTGGTTTTTACAAAGTTAACTAACAGTTTATTATAATGTCTAACCACAAAGTTAATGCTTTAAATATTAATAATAAAAACTAGTTTCTTTGCCCTAGAGATTTGTACACTGAAGGTTTCTCATTCTGTTCTGCGTACAAAACAAAGACCGGAAGCTTGCTCCGCATTCTAAGCTGAAATTTGTTTTGCGTGCATTTTGAAAAAAATGTGCCATCCATATAACAACTCTTTCAGGTTAACGTAATACATCCTATACATCTAATACATTATTACTTATGCAACAATCGTCTGTAACTAGCGCTACTAAGTTGCTAGATGGCGCTGTTCTCACAGTCTTAACGCGCGACCGAAATGTATGAATGTGTAACAATAATGTGTATTATTAAAAGTAAATTTTTCGTGAAAACTTGGATATTTACTTACCAATTGTTTTTCATTTTAAAGAATTACTAAATAATAAAAATTTCAGGATAGAAATATTCACAACATATTTCATATAAATTTTTTTTTAATTAATTTTTTTATAAAAGAGAATTAGGTCTGTTTTTGGATTTGGCGTGTACTAGACATGCGATATCTTATTGTTAAATACATACATTTATTATTTATTTATTTCTATTTAGGTTGAATATAAAAATTTTGGTTCGACTGCGCCTGTCTCATTAGAAATATCTGTGTTGAGACAGGCATAGTTTACAATAGTATGTAGATACAAAACAGACTATGTCGATATATATGGCGTATATATGCAAAACCGCCACTATCCATATGCATAGTGACGGTTTTGCATCTAAACGCCACATAGTAAAATAATTCAATAGTATAATAATACTACTTTGTCTGTCTCAACACAGAGCTCTCTAGTGAGACAGGCATAGTAAAATCAAACCTTATCAAATGTATGTAAAGCAATAAAATAAAATATAAATATTAGATAATATGTAGAAAGATTCTCAGCTACTAGATATTAAATTCAGGAATATTGAATTCAATTTACTATTCGGACGCCTTGAATCAGGAAATTAGTAGATGTGTATGAAACAAACTAATTTCTTCTTACTTTTAACATAAAATTAGTATTTATTTTCGGTAATATTGTCACGGGATTCTAAAATCGAGAAGAACTGCACATAACCGAAGATTTCCGAGCATTCTGGATGTTTTGGAATAGTCTGGAAGATGATAGAATAGAAGAGAGGATTCGAGAAAAAACATTCCCTATATAAACGGCGAGAACATTGCTCCTGAGTTAATCCGAGGCAAGTGGAACTTTCTAGTGTGTATATAGAATAGAGATCTAACTAAAGTTTGTGTTCAGTGACAAACATCAAAATTCGTAAAAAAAAAAATTTACATTCATAAATAATTCATATTTTGACACGTCAAAATTTATATAAATATGTAAGCAATATTACATGATAGCAGTCAATACATTATTATTATGATGGGGCAAATCAATGAGAATTAGACCTCGTAAAGTAACATTATTTTTCCGGATACAGTGAATTTATCGTTCTGTTCCTGCTGATTTCAGCTTTTTGTCTTTCAATCTTGATTTAATAACTGAAATAAGAGAATTTGAAAAAGGTTTTAAACTATGTAAAAAGGGTAGGTAAATCGCACAGAAAATAAATTTCTCTTTATAAACAGTCTCTTTTAAAACATGAATTGCAAGAAACTAACAGAGCGATTTAAAAATAATTAATTTACATTTACTTGAAATATTATTGGAAAAAAACATACCGCAATTTCATAAAGCCCAGAAAATGGAGCAATTTTCTATTTTTCTAAAATTTTGGTAAGTAACTAAATTATTTTCTTTGTCATTTTAGAAAGATATGTCTATTTAAAATACATGGAACTTAATGAAAAAAAATTATAATAAATGGAAATAAATTTAGTTTACACCACTTTTGTACTGAAAATATCAACATGTTTCAGAGCCCATGGCCCCTTCGTCAGGATACACCTGTATACTAACAAAATTAAATTCAAAAATCGAAGTATAGACAGTCAAAATATTAAAAAAGTTATATAGAGAAAATGAATAGTAATAAAGTACCTACTTAACATGAAAATAAATTTAAAAAATAATTATTTGTAAAAAGGACTTGGTTATTTATAATATTCAATTTACTATTAACACTTTTTCTTATTTTCAAAATTTTTAATTTATCAAACTGTGATTCTGTAAAATTTGTAAACCCTTATTAATATCAAAAGAATTATCTATAGCTAAAAGTGGTCAGCGAATTCAGAATAATTATTACTATTTAAACACCTTAAGTGTTCCTTAACTCTAACGTTAAAATTTCTACCTGTTTTTCCTATATAAAAATAATCACAATCATTACAAATCAATTTATAAACATTCGATTTTCTTAAAAAAAATTATCCTTATCCTTATTATTTAATATTTATTTTTTTGATTAATGAAAAAAAAATTATTTCATATTTTAAAAGTTACATATTTTGTATCAGACACGTACAGAGAAAAAAACAAAGTTAGAAAAAATTTTCAGAAAAAAAAACACAGTAAGATGAATTGGGGAATTCGCAATGTAAGATGGATCACCTGAAATTTTTTTATTTTTTATTCTGAAATTATCTTCCTGGCTTTTATATAATCAAATTTGAAGTGTCAAATTTCGTAAATCTCTGTAATCTAAATCGACGTTCTTATTCGATTCTCACGTACCATTAGCTACGCGATATCACGCCAATTTGACCCTGTATAATTTTACACGCTTGGGCTATCAACTAGATTTCTGACGGAAGGTCAAATTTTATTTCTTCGGACAAAGGTTATATAGCCTAAAGTATCATGATGCAATATCACTGCTTATTTTAGTAGATATTTGCTTCGAAGTATAGTTGTATTGTGTTTCTGGCAATTTATCGCTTGGAGTTATACCCTCTTATTTCTAATCAGTTTCCCGTCCAATTATATTCCAAAAAAAATTTATCGTTCTGCTGTATCGTGAAGATGAAGCCTGGAATTGGCAAAAAATATGTTAAGGGGTTACACCACCTTGCGGCGATGAGGAATTTTGAATAACTTGGGATAAAAAATATATTCGTATTAATTTTTTTACGTAACTATTACACCTACAAAATTTATTTTACCATCATCGATTACGGTAAAAAAAGAACACCACCATGCTCGAAAAGTAATAATTTCTCTGAATTTTCCAACCATAAAATTGCTAACTCTTTTTAAAAATAGATATATCATTACAAACGACGACATCTTTAATGGTTTACAAGAATGATAAATTTCAACCACAGATGGCGGTATTAAAATACAACTCACATATTAAACAAGTTGTACTAAGTTAATATATATATACAACTTGAATTGATGATCATTACATTACTTAAGCCAGCCGTACGATAGGTCGTAAGTTTTATAAATACCAAATCAAAGACTTCCATATCTACCTTCCCATATAAAAAATAGCTTCGTCTCTATGAGATATCTATAAAATATCTTGATTAATGATGTTCTCCTAGGGATAAAATCCTGTATCGTGTTCTTGAAAAATTTGAACAAACTCAAACTATTCTGAATTTGAAAACTTTTAAAATCCTAAAGAATTTTAATTCTGGGAATACACTTATGAATAATATGACACTGCAAAATACATCTCCTATATTAGGCCTGTTTCCATTGACCAAAAACCACAAGCGGGTCGCGTTGTGGTTTTTGATCATTAATGAAATAGCTTGGCAAAATTCTGTATTAATTATATACACCGCACGATGAGAGGGACTACTCTTCTTATTTAGTTTTATTTATTTGTTTGTAAATATTTACAGATATTAGAAAATGATATATGAACATATAATTTTTATATCATCTTATTATTTATTTCATCATTTATATATCATTTCTCGAAACTGCAGTAGTGACAAAGTAACTCAACATGTCTATATTACAAAATTTAATTTAATATAAATTAAAATACATTTTTTGTGTCTGAAATGTTACTAAAAATGGAGTTAGATGTCTCCCTAAAAGAATAAATCTTTTTTTATTGCATAAGTATATAATTAATCTTCGTCACAAGAAAGTTTTTGAAGAGTATAAGCTTTAAAGCATTCTGACAGCTATAAGGCTACCAGATTTCTCGCGGTCGCATCGCAGTTTTCACTTTTTTTATTGTTGTTCATGGAACACATTTTCCCTTCCCTTAAGTCTTGGCGGATTAGTCTTGACAGGGATGAGCACAATATGTCATCATCATCTGTAATAATTCTTATTAATTCATCTTAACTTCATTTGCTACATTTGCTATAATTTCACACGCTCGGCAATATTGATTTACATCATTTTTTCGAACCGTAAAATGACAAAATAACGAATTATTAATTATTAGGTTTGTAGAATAGCATGATTCTTTTATACAATATGATGGTCATAAATTATATCTTTTCCATGTGGTACATTATAAAAGATTTATAATTAGCAACTAATTAATAATGAAATCGCTGAAAACTAAACAAATAAAAATTCAGAGAAAACAATAATGAATTATATCACGTTCCACTACACACGTTCGTACCCCACTCTACTGCTGAAAACGACTAATAACGAAAAGTGTGTAACGTTAACCATCACTTTTACTATTCATTTTCATGCCATAAGCAACAACTTAGTTCAATTCACTCTACTAAACACCTTTTAAAAGTAAATTGGAAACTTCTACAAGACGATAACCAATATAAAGAAATCGACTGGGTACAGCGCATTGTTGACAGCAGTCTAAACGACACAGAAATCCGAAAGCGAAATCGTGCGGCATATGTTGCCAGCGCATATGATTCCAGCGATAGATATTCGGGCGAGTACTTACGTGCGAAACGGAGTAATTCAACCTTGCGATATAAAATAAAAATTGTAGCGAAGATGTGCAAATTTGAATCAGAATAATAATAAATGTGTGAAATATTCGAGAAACATTTAATAACTTTAAATTTAAGAACAGTGCTCCGATTTAATTCATTTGGAGGGTATTTTTGCGTATTTATAAAAGTCTAATAATGTTCAAGTAAGTGACAAAATAAACAAATGCTGACTTATTAAGATTTAAAACACGTTTGTATAATATCCGCCTGGCTTTTTATTCTTCAAATAAAATGTATTTAAAATCGGCCAGAGTCGAGTTCTACACAGAAGAGCGGACATGGGATATAAATAAATGTAAACTATCTAAAATATAATAATAAGAATTTATTTATTCATCTGTGTACCTCCAAATACTGGAGTTTTTTATTTAGGTAAAAGCATAGTTAATCGTCAATCGAATTACCCAACTGGAATTTTAAAAAGATTAATTCGAAACATGAATATACAATGTGTTTAGTATACTCGTAATATTTATCGTCGGGAAAATTAAAATCAAAATGAAATTACAGCACTTTAATCAATTTCTGTTTTTGATTACATCAAATTTCACCCGTTACATTTTCAAGGTTTCAGCCGCATTGAAAATTCGAGCAGAAATCCGCTTGCGAAAACAATTTTTTTTCTGCGATTGAAGCCACCATCAATCTTTATTACTGAAACAATTAATAAACTCACTTTTTATTAGTAATGTTTTGATTCATAAAGCCCGTGTCCGATAAATCTTAGTACTGTGTATACTAGGAATAGGAATATTTCCGACATTTTTAATTTTTAAGTTCCGGATTTTATTATTTTACTTTTGCGGATTTGCAGCGGTAGGAGATGAAATGAAACACTATCAACAATCAAAGTTTTTTATTACAGAAAGTCACTGGACGCAAATTCAACTGGAGCACAATTTTGTAATTCGCACCAATCTCGCATTCGAGAATATTTCGCTTGTCTCTAGAATTTCTGATGCACGTCGTATACATCTCACTGATTTGCTAACGGAAATTCCGTACGTAGGTACCTAACTCGTATCGTAGTCTGTGGGATCACTCTCGATATGTTTCGCTCACATTATCTGCTGTGGCTTCACTTCTGTCAAAACAAAAACTGTCACGCGCATATTTATAATCTCTATTTTCTGGAAGCTTCTGGTATACTTTCGTATGTGCTATAAATTTCCAAATAATTGTGAAATCTTGTGATTCCTCTTGATTACAACATATGGTGACAATATTCTTGCAACACATATTTTTGTTAGAATATATATATCGAGGGTAGAAAGCCAAAAGGGCGTTGGTGGTTATTTCTAACTTTACAGGAGAGCAAAATAATGTTTTGTCAATCTGATTTTGTCAATATTTCTTTTATTACTAAACGATTCCATATGTGTTTTGGATTAACAAATATGGAATTTTTTTAATAATAAAAGAAACATTGACAAAATCAGATTGAGAGAACTTCCTTTTGCTCTCGTGTAAAGTTAAAAATAATCACCCTTTTGGCTTTCTACCCTCGATATTATCATTTATTTACGCTTTTTTTAACATTAAAAACGGCTTATTTAATATTTATTTTAATTTTTATATTTCGCCCCTACTTGGCCGCCCTTAAGCCATGCATTGCCTCTGCAGTCCTTGGTAACAGTTAATACGGATGATAGACGTATTACCTGCATTTTATTACTGTTTTACAAGGTTGTTTGAAAAACATTATTAACCTCGCAGGAATATTTTCCTTCCTCAATGATGAGTCGAAATTATTCAAGCAACCGTGACCTAATATCAATAGTTAAGGAAATATGCGACATCTACATTTGCATTTTTTTTTCGATATTTCTGACTTATTTTTTGTAAAACGTTGGACTATCATTACAGTAACTTATGTTGAATATGAAATATTCATTCCCTTTAATGCAAGTCAAATAAAATAATAAAAACCTTCCAATTCCAATTGGAAACTATTCCAATTGGAATTTCTGTAGGGTTTTTTCATTTCATTTAACTTTTAATGAAACAAATTAATTTTTCGTAATCGATATAAGTTACTGTAATGATAGTTCAACGTTTTTAGAAAATAAGTCAGAAATATTTTTTTAAAAATGCCAATTGATATTGCTTAACTCTATAACTATTGATATTAGGTCACGGCTGCTTGAACATGTTTGGCTCATAATTAATGCAGGAATATAGTCCTGCGAGGTTATTAATGTTTTCCAAATAACCTTTTATATATTAGGTCCATACATATGAAATTGGAGTTTAGTATGGGAGGAACATAAAGCCGATTTTTTTTATTATAATATATTTATTTAATCAAAGTATGTACAATTGTTATCTATGCACTTTTGCCATCTCATAGGTAGTTTATCGATCCCTTTACTAAAAAACCATTCGGACGGGAATCAATAAAATCTTTGAAGGCGGTTTGGACTGCCCCATCGGAGTTGAATTTTTTCCTTTGCAAGAAGTTATCCAAATTTCGAAAAAAATGGTAATCTGTTGGGGCAAGGTCCGGAGAGTACGGTGGATGTCTTAGACATTCCAATTGAAGCTCCTCTAATTTGGTAGCCGTCTGTTGTGCAGTGTGTTGTCTAGCGTTATCATGAAGCAGCAGTGGCCTAGAGCGATTAACCAGCCTCGGTTGTTTAGCAGCTAGCTTTTCCATCATGGTTTGCAGTTGCTGACAATAGACATCTGCTGTAATCGTCTGGCCAGATTTAAGAAAGCTATATTGAACGACACCAGCACTGGTCCACCAAACGCTCACAAGTAACTTTTTTGGAGTCAATTTTCGCTTGGAGCATGGTTTGGCTGGTTCGGCAGGGTTCAGCCATTGCGTTGAGCGCTTCCGATTATCGTACAGGATCCACTTTTCATCACAGGTAATGATTCGATTTAAAATCCCTTCATTATTGTGCCGGTTGAGTAATACAACGCAGCAGTCAACGCGCGTTTGTTGATTTGCTTCACTCAATTCGTGAGGTACCCACCTTTCAAGCTTTTTCACCTTACCAATTTGCTTCAAGTGGATTAAAACAGTTTTATCACTAACACCGCAGCCTGCAGCTAACTCGGATGTGGTTTGCGATGGATCCGCTTCCACAATAGCCTTCAATTCTTCATTATCAACTTTGGTCTCCGGCCGTCCACGGGGCTTGTTCTGCAGGTCGAAATTTCCAGAACGAAAACGTTGGAACCAAAAACGCACTGTGTTTTCTTTTGCGGCACCGTCGCCATACACATCATTAATCCTTCGAGCCGTTTCTGCAGCACTGGTGCCACGGTGGAATTCGTACTCGTAAATAACGTGATATTTCAAGTTTTTCATTTTGTAAACTGAGTGACGCAAAGAAAAAAACAATTGAGGAAAAAACAAATGAATTATAATTTTCAAAACACAAATACATGAGTAAATAGCTGTATAAATTTGGATTTTGAATTCCTAACCAAAGAGAAGATATTTGAGAGCAAATTTGCCAGTACGGCAAAACGCCAATTTCATATGTAAGGACCTAATATATTTATAAAATTATTTTCAACTAATACCATAATAATGAGTTCAAAAAGGTCGATCCATTTATTTCCTTTAAATGATGCCATTCGATTTTTTTCGTATTTTTTTGCACAAGTTCTCTTGCTCGACATATAAAATTTAAAAACGTATATTTACCTGCTTCCTAGAACAGATATTTTCCTTCCATTTCAACTCCCTGTAATATGTTAATTTGTAGATTAATAGATATTGTCAAAACAGATTTGCCTAATCATACTTTTCTCATATTTCTTTATTTTATTAGTAGACTTTTTCTCAGAATTATTTAATCTGATGAAAATATTGATGAACAAGATTATTATTCATAGTTAACAAAAAACTCATTATGCGATTATCAATTATTCTACAAAATTCGTGATTAATTTATCATTTCTATATATAAATTAAATTTAAGATAATTATGTAAAAGATACCACCTGAAGGGATTTCTTATAGAAGTGAAACATGAAACATGGGATGTTGAATTACTTCGAAAGGAATACCTTAGGGCATATCTAAAGATTCACGATTGATGGACTGACATAAATTTAAAAGAAATATATTATTCATTTGTTGATAAAAAATTATAGCAAAAATACTCTCAAATAATTTTAATACTACCATTATCCTGTAGATGCCACTTTTGGCGCCCAAATGCCTTAGGGACCAGAGACAAACCTTGTTCAGAGATGGCGTCTTGTATCATTACAACTCATTTACGACAAGACTACTAATTTTCTATCAATATATTAGGAATTCAAACCAAAGTACGCTCAAAGATGACCTAATAATGTCTGTATTATCTGAATTATGACATATATTATTATATTTGTTTGTATAATATTAATATAACAGTCTCGTCTATATAAATTAAAATAACTCGTTAGTCCCCAATTATTTTTCAAAGTACCAACGAATAGTTTGATCAGTGTGACGTCACAGTAGAGTCAATATTAGATACTCCACGGGTTTTTGAATCCTGCTTTGTAATTTACTAAACTCGTGGGCAGAACAAACAGCAAAGTTTCTCCCTTTATTCAGCCATTGTGTGCGCAGAGGAGCCACTTTCCTGTGTATTTGTCTACAAATAGTCCTTTATTCTTCTTCGTCAGAGCTAGAATGTTAACACACGAGTTTCGTCCGTCTAGTTGGCTCTCCAGTGTTTGTACGGGACGGGGTCTACATGTCAAAACTTTGATTGGAATAGACAAAAATACCATGTGACACTTTCAAACTTTCCCGATGGGGTAACAGTTTGAAATGTGCAGCAACACATTTCAAACTGTTACCCCACTTCGCCATTCTATCTTCGACCACGGCATGGAAAAAAGTAACAGTAAATATTAAAAACACTTATAAATAAATAATAATGAAAAACAAAATTAGCAAGAGTAAGTAGAAAACAAATTTAACAAATAAGCAATTAATAAAACAAGAAAAGCAGAAAGCATACTTATTCAATAGGACGGTTTTAATTAAAGAGAACAAAAATTCAAATCATATATTACACTATACTTGATTCAAGAAGCATTTTCTAAGTGCATGTATTTCATTAATTTAAGCAATTCAAGTACTCCCGCACCGAAAAATCTCAACGAGTTTCGAAATCATATTACCGAGGCGCTGCAACCGTTTTTTGGTGAGTTTAAGGCCTAGTTACTTTAACTTACAACACTTTGTGTTGTCTCGATTGTGTTGGTTTATTATTTAAGACCATCTGAATAAGTTCAACAGGCTGTTATTAATTTTATATACAAATACTTATAATCCTAAGAACTCTGTTTCGATTTAAATTAATATGAATACTTATATTATTCCTGATTAACTGTGGTACCCTACTTCGCTTTCCATCCTTACTCAGTACTTACATACATCGTGACATTTCTCAGAATACTGGAAGGAGCCAGATGGTAGAAGCGAAATCCTTCATACACATCAAGATTTTTTTCTAAATTGGTGACGGTAAACCATTTTTTTTTCACTTTTGTTTATTATGAAATGAATCGATACATAATAAATATTAATAAGATAAATAAAGTGTAGACATATTAAAATCACAAACCGATACAAACAATTACTTATTAGTAAAACAAAATAAAGATCTCTGAAACGTGCGATGGAATGCTGCAGAGATGAAATATAAATATATATTTTTACTATTTTCACTATTTTATTATTACTCGATTACAAGAACCATTTTTAGGCCAGCGCCAAACTGTGCATATCTTCCGCCGCGACTTTTCCGTCGCGTCAAATCGGCAAAGCAAATGGATCGACCGATCATCCGCGTAGTGCGTTTGATAAGCGCATATTGTATGGAAAGAAATGTAGCGGCGTTCCGCGACCAAAGAGACGCGACGGAACATCCGCGTAGTGTGGTACCAGCCTTAAGATATTAAAGCCAGTCACAACCACCTTTACGCCAGTAACTCCAGCTCATTTTGGCAGTACCTAATCAATTATTCATTTGTAGATAGTTTAATATTTATTTATGTTACTCTTAACTTGAGTAGTAAAATATAAAAATATATTTTTACTCACGTGGAGGTAACATAGTTTATTTTTTACCCAATTAAACGATCATCAGTGATAGCATTTTATCTAAATTACTTATTCTTCAAATATAGCAAATTTATTTTGTGGTGACCTAATTATAATTTATGTAAATTAACTTTGTAAACATTTTGGCTATGTATCATTCTTTTGATATTACTAAGCGTTTACAAATTTTACATACAAATTATACAGAATCACAATTTGATAAATTTGAAATTTTGAAAATAAGAAAGAGTGTAAAAAGTAAATTGAATGTTATAAATAACCAGGTCCTTTTTGCAAATAGTTATCTTTTCAATTTATTTTCATGTTATGTAGGTACTTTAAATTATCATTTTCTATATATAACTTTTTAATATTTTGATCTATACTTCGATTTTTAAATTTTATTTTTGTTATCCTGACGAAGAAGCCATTGGCTTCGAAACATGTTGAATTTTTACAATAAATAAGCGGTGTTTACAAAGTTAATTTATATAAATTATCTAAATTATCCTACACGAGTCAACAGTTTGACTAGAGGGAATTTTCCATTACGATACAGTAAAGGTTAAGCTTTTCAAATGCATTGTGCAAATGCATTCAAGTACATTGAATGTGGATGACGCCTATTGAAATATTGCGCGTGTATTTCAGGGACATGCACTCCGAACTGTACATAAATTCAGCGAAATAAATCCAAATTATATTTTCGTAATGTCTAATATAGTTGTGATGAACCTAGGTCACACGTGCAGAAGATTTATAGATTCATTTTTTTTCAAAATATTTTTTATAAACTGTAGTTCAATACATTGTTATGTTTATTCCCTCAGTGAACTCGAATTGATTTTCATTTATTGTAGAGTTGACTTTAAGAATTCTTTTGTAATTCATAATTTTGTTTTGGTGATAATTTTTTTTCCTTTACTTATTTCTTTTTTTATTTATTTAAAATATAATAGAAGCCTGAAAAGGTTTATGGATAACATTTTTAATGATTAAATATAGGAATGTAATAATAACATAATTTAGATACAAAATATTTTTTTATAATAGGCCGAGTTTTAATAAGTTTGTAAGTGATTGTTTAGTTTTTTTATTATTTAGTTTTTATCCCTCACCACATACAAGAATCTTGATTATTTTTGGTGAGGTTATAACATATAAAATAATTTGATCATTAATATCTATCAGTTATCATTGTGGTGAAAAAATCATATGTATTTATCTATTTAATAAATAAAAAATAGGAAAGTAAATAAAAAATTGATTGACTTTTTAATCCACTTGGCCGTTCATCAAACATAATAATTTCGTTGTTTGTCTGTCTGTACGTCCGTCCCCGTTACTTCGTGTAACATCCGTAATTTCATTCAAATTTACGACTAAAAAACGAATTAAACGACCGGAGATGGGCTTGAAGCCCGGGCCATCAAACTCGTACCGGCCGCTCAACACATGTTGCCACGGCCGCCTATCCGCGGTATTTGTCAGCAGGATATTTTTAGAATAATAGAGGTATCATATACGAAATACTACACGATCATTTATTTAGGTGAAAAATATGAACTATACGTGGGCTTAATCATAATTTTTACTCATGTAGAGATAACAAAATGTAGGTTTTTGTCCCCAATTTAATAATCATCTTGAATTTATCTATTATTATATATTAGTTTTATATACTAGCTGTAACCCGTCAAAAATGACGATACTTTTACATGTCGGTTCCTAAAAAATAAGCATTTATTTATAAAAAAAAAATTAAAAAATAATAAAAAGATATAATGAAGTTACGGACGATAGACAGGCAGACAACGAAATCATTATAATGGGTGTTAATGCCAAATCCATCAATATTATGAAAGTACTACATATTTATGAGTCATTTTTTTCTTTAACATAAATGGTTAATGAACCGGAAAAGTTCCAGTTTGTTTTCCAACAATAACTAAATATACTTTTTACATTTTTTTTTCTGTGTCGTTTTATTTTATTCATCTTAGTTTTATTTTTATTTTATTTTCATTTATTGGTTTTCTTAGAGCCATATAATTAATCAATCTTGAAAAAAAACAATAATTGATGTACAGAGTTTTGGGCCAATTACAAGAAAACACATATATACAATCGATAAAAAAATAAGAAAAAACATGTCCAATAATGAGTTTGTGTGAGTGTGTGTATTTGTGTGTTTATTTATTTATTTTGTTGTTATAAATACCATTGCACTGTTTTCTATAAAAATGTTTTTAAACCTCTGTCACGAAATCAACAGTCGCCACAATCCACAATTTACAGGGTGGAATAATTCAAAGAGAAAATTGTAAATATGTTTAAAATTTAAATGAAGCGGCAGAGGTCGGAACTGTTGGCAAAAAATGTATGACGAACGGCAACACTTCGCAGGGATGCCCAACTTAAATTGCTTGGCCGAGGGGTATTAACGTCCATCTTTGCGGGAAATATTACATTAGTGTTGCAAATTTAAATAAGGGTCGCGGGTCTTTAAACAGGGGCGAATTCACAAAATTACGTAACTTTATACCAATCTTGTGCCTGGTATAAAATCTACGTTGATATACAAAAGATGTTTCCAATTATATTTCAGCTGATTGAGGTCGCTATGTGTCAGTTGAGACAGAGTTGGATTGTTTGTCTTTATTTATTTATTTATTACTTACGTTGGGGGCAATGTCCGCATAGCGTCAGCAGTCTATTATTTTCATTACTTCAATTGTTGTCATCAATTGTTTTCATTGTCTGGATTTGCTGACCTAAGTACACTCAGTCCAGAGGATATTGTACTACCCCAATATCTATTGTCTTATTGTTACTGCGGTCCACTATCCAATTCTTTCCATTGTCTGTGTTGAAAGCAAGAAGACAAGGAAACTGGAAGGTAGGACTCATCAGGTAGGATCATCCACCAATTCCGCCGTTTCTTGCAGGGGGTGGACTGGTAATGCTTTTATCTTCGTTCAAAGACATAATTGTATTATTAGAGATACGAAAACCGAGTTACGAACTCGCTCGTTGTAATAGCGCGTAAAATATAATCGTGTTACACTGGCGCCACAGGTAGACTGCACGCGATGCGGTGAGAGGGAAAGAGAGAACATGTTTCGTACTTACATTCTTTATACACATACAACCAAGCATTCAAAGTCTAAAATCAGCGATATGGTTCCCAACTGGAAGGGGAGACGAAAAAAGAGTCAGCGGGCTATATAGACGCGGCACCTCAACAGTGCACCACTCACTCGACTCACTCGGGCTGTCGAGAGCCAATCATTTAGTCTAGTCCTGCTTCCTTACCCGTACAATTTCACTGACTCTAGAGCTTGACTCCCGGAGAAATAAAAGTCAACAATACGACCGATCGCTCGTTCATTCCACCACTTACAAAACTTCCCTAAAGTTAATAATAACATTTCAGTTCAGTCGAAGACTACATTCAATTTAGCAAAACTCGGGCAGAGTGTAAAAATATTTTAAAAATATGTTACAGATTACACATTAACTATATTGAAAACAGTGCCTTAAAATCCAAAAATCTTTGGAAGTATATAAAAAAACTTAACCAAAACAGTAACGAATTTCCATCTGAAATGTACCTGGACAATCAAGTAGCCACCAATACAGAAAATACTGTTAACCTTTTCGCAGACTTTTTCCAAAATGTTTACGACCTAGACACACCTGTTAATAACATACCTTATCACAATTCCAATAACAACATGTATCTATATAATTGTCTCATTACATTTGAATCCTGTAAGAAAAAGTTAGTATCATTGGATACTAATAAATCTGCAGGACCGGATAACATTCCACCGATATATCTAAAACAATGTGCCCCTGTGCTTGCTCGACCCCTTGCTCAATTTTTCAACTACCTGCTTTCTTCTGGACAGTTTCCTCTACGTTGGAAAACAAGTTTTATCACTCCTATCTTCAAGAAGGGAAGCGAATCTGATGTCAAAAACTATCGCCCAATTTCTATACAATCAGTACTCCCTAAAATCTTCGAATCCTTGGTACTGGACCAAATATATCCAGAACTTCTCAAAGTGATAGACAAAAGGCAACATGGTTTCGTTAAAGGTAGAACAACTTCCACAAACTTACTTATCTATCAGGAGTACATATTTGAAAGTTTCACAAACAAACGTCAAGTTGACAGCATTTACACGGATTTTTCAAAAGCTTTTGACAAGGTTTCTCATACAATCCTTCTTAAGAAACTTCACTCCTTAGGCGTAACTGACCCACTACACAAATGGTTTGCAAGCTATTTGACTAACAGGAAACTACACGTAAAAATAAAATCCTGTACATCCCGAGCTATCCTAGCCACTAGCGGTCTACCACAAGGTAGCCATCTTGGACCCGCATTATTTCTTGTATTTATCAACGATATTGTCGAATGTTTCGATAATGTTGAAATTTTACTTTTTGCGGATGATATTAAAATTTTCAAGGAAATATCAGATGTGAGCGACTGCCTTACACTCCAATCTAACCTATACAAATTAAACGATTGGTGCATCTCTAACAACCTATTTTTAAATGTTGATAAGTGTAAATCACTATCCTTCTGTAGAAATAAATCTCCCATTTCCTTTTAAATAAAAATTAACAGATTTAATATTCCTTTTTAAAATATTACACTCAAATTTCGACTGTTGCGAACTCCTGAATAGTATTAATTTTAAAGTACCTAACCGTAGGACCCGCCAAAACATGCTGTTTTATTGTGACAATTTGGACACAAACTATCGTTCAAATTCTAGCATACCTCGGATGCACAAACTTGGCAATGAACTACCTACATATGTCGACATTTTAAATCTATCTCTCTCAAAATTTAAAAAATCATTATATGATCATTTCTTTTCAAAATATTAAATTTTTATATAATGTCTTAAATTTTTTATATATTCCTGGCTATTCAAATTTAATATTGCTATATTATCGGTGAGTAAAAATTCCTGAGATCACTACTTTACACTTTTTTGCATATATACTTTTTTTACATATATGTCTAACCTCATTATGTTTAAACTATGTATATATACTTTTTTACATTTATACCCTTTATTTTTTTTTTACATTTAATCGTTTGTTGTATTTTAATTATGTATAAACCTGCGACTTTACACTTTTTTGC